>PITA01007779.1:0-89338 GCA_004023965.1 Spilogale gracilis | reverse complement strand
CTGTGCCGTTGTCCGGGACCAGCACCACGTTCACCAGGCCGGCCTCAAACTGGTCCTCCAGCTGGGCCAGACTCTCATAGTAGCGGCCTTGAAAGAACACCTTCCGGATGGTCCAGTGGGCAGGGTCCAGAGCCTTGTGGTCTACCAGCAACTCCAACCCCACGGGGTGCAGGAAAAACCCGGCCCCCGAGACGTTGTAGTAGAGGCCAAACCAGGTGGCCCGGTCCCCTGACTGCAAACCTCGGGGGGCCGCGGTCATCGTCACCAGGTTCCGTCCTTGGCGTTGGTAGAAGCAGCAGTGGTGGAGAAGACCAGCAGCCTGGGGCAGCTCTCTGTCGAAGATCAGCTGGTCTATGTCCAGGTACTCTCGGAGCAGCACGGGGCGGCGGTGGTAGGGCAGGGGGCCCCCGTGACGCTCCACCGTCACATCCCGCAGGTAGGAGGGCCGTGGCAGCGGCCCCACCACCAGCTCACTCACGTTGGGCTGGGGTTGTCCGCCAAAGAAGACGATGGCCAGTGCCTCCCGGGCAGGTGGGGGGCTCCCCCTGTCCAGGTGGGCCAGGGCTGCAGCCTTGGGGGGCAGGTGCAGCTCCACCGAGAAGACGCAGTTGTCCGAGGGCCGGGCCTGGGCGGCATCCACCAGGCCTGGCCCTAGCTGCCGGGTCAGGAAGCTCATCGCAGCTGTCAGCTCCTCTCGGCTCAGGTCTGCAAACAGCTGGCTCTGGGCGGGGTGTGTCCAGCGCTGGGCACTGGGGGACACGGAGGGGCAGTGGGGAGGCTGGCCGGGTTCAACCCCATCTCCTCCCCTGCCAGCTAATAGGACACACACCAAGGCAAAGATGGTGATGACGGCTAGAGCAAGGAGCACCAGAGTGGTCTTCTGGTTCATTGTCTGTGAACAGCAGGACAGAGGATTGAACCAGAGTGGAGACGTATGTTCTCAGGTCAGCAGAGTTAGGTCTCTCTCAGCTCCTATACAGAGTGGGGATGGGGATGGGGGGGGGCTCTTGGACTCCGGCTGAGATTCCCAGTGTACAGCTGCTCAGGATACTGAGGGTGGTAGGGCGGGAAGGACACAGGAAGGCTGGGGAGGGGTGGGGCAGGCCGGGCTTGAGGGGCGGGCCTGAAGCAGGACGGCAGTGATTTCCACAGACCTTACATGGCTTTGTCTTCCAGGCTGCAAATCAGACTCGGCTCTCTGGGTCAGGGTTGGAACTGGGAAGAGCTAAGGGAGGCAGAAGGAGAGTGGGGTTTAAAAATAATGCAGCTGACCATTTGGGCCTGGAAAAGCACCACCAGTAATGAGCTGGGTCTGTGCAGAGCAGCCCCTCATCCCCCTCAGCCTGCCTTCTTCCCCCAACCCCCAATGTCCAGAGCCAGATGTTCCCTTTCCTGTAACTTGGAACTATTGTTCTGCTTCCAAGGAAACCCCCACCCCCAGCCTCGCAGCTTCCCAAGTGGCATTCCTTGGCCTGTTCTGTCCCTCTTGCCCTCCCTTCTTCCATTGCTAATTTCCTTGGCCAGAGTCCTTAATATTCTCGGGGGGATTCTAGAAACTTCAAAAGTCAAATAGCAGAAATTCAAGTGATAAAAATCTTGTAGTACCTTTTATTATAAATCACACATACCATCTATTTTTACAAAATTCTATCCATTCTTCCATTCCAATGCACATGCATAAAGAAATGTCTGGTATGATATTCACCAAATGTGAACACTAGCTACTTCTGAGTGGTAGAATTTGTGGTGTTTCACTTGAATATTTTAATAATCATATCATTTGTATATGTCCATCATTTAAACAAAATGAACTGGAAATAAGAATTAACGGAAGGGATATACACACACACACACACACACACACACACACACACACACACACACACACAGGTTTAGTGTGGGAGGCTCTTTCCTAACGGACATTAAGAGGGTAGGAGTCAAGGGAGCAGGAAATGGGAACAGGGAGAAAGGTACAAATGTCTCAGCAACCCCGATCCATGTCCCACCGCATCCTTGGGACTAAAAGTCCTGGTAAAAGAAAGGGGGCAGGTTCGGGACACAGGCCGCCAGGTGGGGGATGCAGGCCACAGGGTTGATACCACAGAGCCCAGCATCCTGGCCCTTCTCAAAGTAGACGCTGCCAGGGGAGAAGATGGAGGGATCCTCATCAAAGAAGTTATATGGTCGGAGGAAGAAGCCAACTCTGTTTCCCAGAGTCACTGTATTGGGGATATCCTCTGCGTGGGGAATATGCAGGAAGCTGGCTGTAACCCAAGCCACCAGGTCCTGCAGGAAGAGGGAAAGGCTGACTTTGTGGAGGCGAGACCCAGAGAACCCCCCTCCTCGGCCACAATCCCTACCCTCTAGCCTCAGCCACGCTTCCACCTCCACCCAGCCCCAGGTCCACACAGTGGGTGAGGTGATCCTTGTGAGAAGCTCTGCAGGGTGGTCAACGTTGCAGGGCTAATCTCACCCCAAGAGGGATGACCCACATTGGCCCCTGAATCAGAGAACTGGAAACCTACCATTCCCTCCAGCCTATAGTCAGGGGTTGGGCAGCCAAGACACTGGACTTAGGTTGCCCCCCTCCTCTGCCTCTAGGGCTACCAACCTCTCCTAAGAGGGTCTCATTGTTGATGAAGTCAGCAAAGGCCATAGTGGGGGTCCAGATGTCATTCTGGTAATAGATGCTGCTGCTCTGTGACTCCTCCTCCTTCCTCCGGGTCACCACGAGCTGGTATCTGACCAGGAATGTTGAAGGAAGGTGGTGTCAGGGGCCAGTCCTGGCCTTGAAGTCCTTTGGACCAGATTCTGTGTGAGACCATTTCCCATCCCGTATCTACTTGGAGCTGAGAGGAGGCACAGGGGTGAAGGGTAAACCCCGGGGTAGTGAGCTGGGATCTTCATGAGCTGAGACAGGGAAGAGGATCGGTCCTTCCCTACCACCCAGTGCCCAGAGCCCTTCTCACCTCCCCCAGCTGAGGGCCCTCTCCATGCTGCTCTCCAGAGGTATGTGTGTGCCGAGGGGGCTGTGGATCTGGATTCGGTATCCGCGCTGGTGACCCCAGGCATTAGTCTGGTTGCCAGCCAGATAAAGGTAGCGGGGAAGGGGCTTTCCCAAGGAGAAAGCTGCCAGGTCCTCCCTTCCGAGGACCTGCCGAGTCAGCTGTGGGCGCTGTAGTTGGTGCTCTGGACTCCAAGGGGCTGCCACAGGTCGAAACACCACATCTTCAGCTACCACCCAGTTTTTCAGCCCTGCCAGGGGGTGGGGGGGGAGAGGAGTTCCACACCAGGTGAGAGAGTCCCTTGTCCTCCCCACGATCCCCACTGCGCTGGCCTGACAAAGGGCAGCAGAGCTCGTCAGAGAGCATGTGCTGGGAGCCAGAAGGCCTGGATTCGAGCGCTGGCCTGGATTCGAGCACTAGCCCAGCTTCTCTAAACCTCGCACCGTTCAATATGGCTATGACCAGTCACAAGTGGCTAGCTCCATATGTTAAAAATTCAGTTCCTCAGTCACACTAGCCACATTTCAAGGGCTTAACTGCCACATGGGACTGGTGGCTAGGCTATCAAACAATGCAGATATAGAACATCCATCACCACAGAGTTGTTAGTACTGGGTTACCCAGGAGACATTACACTGATTCTTTACTTCTTTCTCAATCTCTACAGAGGGCAAAATAAAAGCTGTTCTGTGGAAACACACACGCAGGTGGCTAGTTACATTCTTGTAACTATGAAAGAGAGATTTGTCTCGGAGAAGCTAGCTGGGAAAACCCCATCCCTTCCAGAGCGCCCTGCATCTTCCTCCCAGCTCTGAAACTTTGCTTTCCTTCTGCACAAGGTGATGACTGTTTGTTGTTGTTGTTTTTAGAAGGGAGATTTAGACCTTATATTGTCTGAAAGCTCCCTAGAACTCAATTGCACTCGTAACGTACACCCATCTTCCCCACTTGGCGACACTCTCTGCAGGTTTGGGGTGTCAGTTCCTTTAAACAGGACTGATGATCATGAAGGCACCCGGCACCCTACGGAGTGCACTGGGATACAGTACATGTGACTCGACTTCACTTTCCTGAGGCAAGGCTCTTTAATGCTTACACTGCTGAAGAGAAACTTCAAATCAAGTCCTATTCCAAATATGTCAAATACGTAGGTAGGTAATAGACTCATTTCAATCATGCTATTTTCTTAGTTCTCCTCCCATCCCAAACCACATCTTTATAGTCTCGATTAAGAAACTGTTTCACAAGAAAGATGTGTAGTCACAGAGCATTACACCGGGACAGTCACTTCTCGCCCCTTCTCTCCCCACCCTCCTCAGTTTGGCAAGGGTCTGGTAGATTTCTATTTTTCTTTCTGGCTCTAACAGTCTGTGATTTGACTAAATTCATTATTTTGTTCTTGACAAAAATCCATCGGGAGTAGGAAGTCCTCTCTGCTTTGAGCCCCCCACCTGAGAAACCCCTTCCTACACTTCTGGCAAGCCTACTGTGTGCCTGCCGTTGTCACCAGTGGGCTGGTGGTGAAGACATGTGCTGGCAGGGGTGGGACGACCCTCCCCAGGAGGATGGTGGGGCCACCATCTCTTGTCCTGTTTTATGAAATCCTGTGAAGCAACCTCCTACTAGCACACTGCCCCCCCACTCCGCCCCAGGACCACCTCTATGCTGAAAACCACCTTAGCTCGCTTCCTACCTCTGCTCAGTCCCCTTTCCCCACCTCCACTGACCCCCAGAATCAGAAAAAACAAAACAAAACAAACTCAGAGCCCCAAATCCAGCCCCAACTGCCGGGGCAAAGTCACTAGCCGCAGAGGCAATCGAGACGAAGGTAGCCAGGCCAGGCCATCCCACTGCAAGGCAGAAGGGCTGGGTGACCAGGACCAGGTAGGGCGCCCCCTTCTACCTTTGGCCAGATACCTAGCATGCCCAGGATCACACTCCAATCAGCCCCTGCTGTTGCCACAGTATGCTGTCATGCCAACCTGCCTGGCTCTGCTGCTTCTGGCTTGACCTAGGGGTCCCTCTTCCCTCTGCTCCACCCCAAGTCTCAGTCCTCACCCAAGCACTCACCTGCCACATCCAGGTCCAGCTTGAAGTGGAAGGCATGAGTGTGCACTGCCCCCAACACTCGTTCCCCCACACGGTTCCCAAAGAGGAGGCTCCCCTCACCCCCACTCAGGAAAGCCGTGTTGATATAGCCTGTGGCATGGACCCGCCCTTCCAGCGCCCCATTTGGGTGCAGGACAAAGTCCCAAATGTAGTCATAGTTGCCTACAGATGACACAGACCTGACTACAAGGGCCGAGCCAGCCAAACCACCATAGAAATGACTCTCAAGGTGATTGTGGTGCCTCCGAAGGGGTAGTCCTTGTGCCTCCTCAAATACACACACAGCCCCTGGGAGCAGCTGGACTGCCCCTGTGCCCACTAATATGTGGATGTCCACCATCGTAGATTGATAGGGGCAGTCGACTCCCCGAACCAAGCCCCGGCTGTGACGGCCAAGTCCATAGCTGCTATCCAAGTATCTGGTCATCATTGTCTTGGGTGAGTCAGCACCATAGATGGATACACACTCCTGGACACTGACTTCATAGGCCACTCGCTCACCCTTGAACCGAATATCAAAAATCCTCATGCCACTGAACACCCCAAGACCAAACGTAAATGTCCAGAGGGAGGATGCCACCAGGTTCCCTTGCACGCTGTATTGCGAGCCCTGGGGTGAGAACTGAAGAGGAGGGAGAGGACCTGGGGAGGTCCGGGACTTCAAGGATGAAGCCCCATCCGGCAGGGGGAGAGGAACCCTAACTGCTTCCAGCCGGCCAGCTTTAAATTCCCATTCCAACTGGCCCAAGTCTGCATAATAGCGCCCGAGGTAGAAGACCTGTTGGACAGCCCAGCGGGCAGGGTCCAGAGCCCTGTGGTCCAGCAGCAGCTCCAGCCCGACCGGGTGAAGGAAAATCCCAACACCTGAGATGTTATGGTAGAGGGCTATCCAGGTAGCACGGTCCCCTGAGCGCAAGCCACTGGGGGTAGCATGTAGAGGTGCCAAAGTGGAGCCATTGTAGTTGAAGACAGAAGACAGAAAGACTGGTGCCTTGGGCAGCTCCACCTCCTCCAAGTGCTTCCACATCTGGGCAAACTCAGCTCCCAGCATGGGGCGGCGGTGGTAGGGCAGGGGGCCCCCGTGACGCTCCACCGTCACATCCCGCAGGTAGGAGGGCCGTGGCAACGGCCCCACCACCAGCTCACTCACGTTGGGCTGGGGTTGTCCGCCAAAGAAGACGATGGCCAGTGCCTCCCGGGCAGGTGGGGGGCTCCCCCTGTCCAGGTGGGCCAGGGCTGCAGCCTTGGGGGGCAGGTGCAGCTCCACCGAGAAGACGCAGTTGTCCGAGGGCCGGGCCTGGGCGGCATCCACCAGGCCTGGCCCTAGCTGCCGGGTCAGGAAGCTCATCGCAGCTGTCAGCTCCTCTCGGCTCAGGTCTGCAAACAGCTGGCTCTGGGCGGGGTGTGTCCAGCGCTGGGCACTGGGGGACACGGAGGGGCAGCGGGGAGGCTGGCTGGAGCCACCTTGGCTGGTCAGCAAGACATAGGCCAGGGCAAAGACGGTAATGAGGGACAGTGCCAGGAACACAAGGAGTACCTTGAGATTCATGGTGAATGCGGAGAGTTCAAAGGGGAGTCCTACCAGCTGCTCCTTCCAGTTACTGACATCAAATCAGGGCTTATATTCAGTAGGATGGAGAGGAATGGAGAAAACTCCACCCTGTGGGTTGGACAGGAAATTTCTGACCTTAATTTATATAATTCTGTTCCAATTTTCTGTTCCGTGGTTTGGCTCCAGGCACTCCTTCCACGTGCATAGGCTCTCCCATGCCCCTGAGCTCTTGGTGGCAGCATGGCAGGAGTTCTGACTGCCGTCACTTAGAACAGACTAGAGAGCCATGTGGATTAACTGTAAACTCCACCTTTCACTCAGAACAGGGAGAATGCAAATCTTAGATGCCCAGTTAAGTGCCGTGTGCTACATGCAGGCACCAGAACTATCCATTTCCCTACCTCCTAGCAGGCACCACCCGCCAATATTCCCACAACCCACGGCCCAGCTCAGCAGTAAGGGTTTGGCCAGCTGCCAGAGGCCAAGCCCTTGCTTTGCAGAAGCATCAGGTCTCTTCTATCCAGTCAGTGGGGAAGGAAAGGTGAGCGCCTGGTCTCAGCGGTCGGACAGCTACAGCAGTCAGCTGTACGACCTCACAGGAGTGACTTTTCATGAATTTCAGTGTCCTCACCTATGAAGGAGGAGTAAACTACCCCAGATTCATGAAAATTAAATGTGGTCATATACATAAAGCACTTCACAGAGCCTAACACAGGGGTAGGCATTCAAAAATCATTAGCTACTGCTACTGATCTCTGAAACAATATACAGCAGACTTCCTCCATCGTTCAAGACCTTAAATCTTTTTTTGCAGAGATGTTGAGGGCATCACTGGGTATCAAAAGGCTACTCTGCAAGGTGGAAGTTGAGGAAACTTTATTTCAGAGAGAGCCAGGAACCTAGACAACTCTCCCAAGTCACTGAAAAACCAAAAGCAGGAATCCCTGACTTCTCCTCAAGAAATTTAAGACACTGTTCAGTGGGGAGAATTAGTATAAGGTCAAAAAAATGACCGGGTAGGCTGTGCCTAGAACCAGGTGATCCCCCACATGCGGAACTAGAGCAGCCTCTACTGGCAGTTCCCGGGTATCAACAGGGAGAGAGGAACTGCAATCTTAGGAGGTTAGACAGAAGCAGCTTAGGTTTGGGAAGAGCTAACTTTCACATAATTCAGACTGAACACAAATGAAGGACCCACTCCTGCCTCTTGGTA
The DNA here is from genome assembly GCA_004023965.1 of Spilogale gracilis. Taxonomy (NCBI): domain Eukaryota; kingdom Metazoa; phylum Chordata; class Mammalia; order Carnivora; family Mephitidae; genus Spilogale; species Spilogale gracilis. The sequence continues at coordinate 81,459 of PITA01007779.1, read as the reverse complement.
GGCAGAAGCCTCAGTCTTCCAACTATTTTAGAGGAAAGAGACAGCTCAACTGGTATAAAAACACTCAATAGGGGGGCTGGAGGTGTATGTGGAGGTGGGTGTCCCCATATGTACCCACTTGAGTGTGGGTATGTCCCTAGCCACCAGAGCATCGCACCAGGGTCTGCAGCTTTAGAAAGAGGTCAAAGTACCTGCATTTTTAATAATTTCTTGACATGGTAAAAGAATTTTACATTACGATCCAAGGATGAGAGAGTGAGAAGGGGCAGCAGAATAATCCAACAAACAAAAAGGGAAACTGAGAAACACATGGTGGGAGGGAGTAAGGTTTTAGCTGGAAGGGATCTGGACGGTGGGTAGGGGCACTGCCCAACTAAAATGCAATTGGTTTGTTACTGAGTACTATTCATGGGAAGACAGCATCCTGACTCCTTCTCTAAAGTATACTGGGAGTAAAAATGATGCGGGGGGGGGGGGGGGGGGGGGGGGGGGGGGGGGGGTGATTGCGGTTGAAGGCAAGAGGAAGACAGGGGAAGAATAAAAGTCAGACACAGAGAGTCACTGGCTGGCTGACCGCAGAAACGGACTCCCCAGTAGTGGCAGAATAAAAAAGTTGGGGTTTGATGAGGGGTAACAGAAAAGCTGTAACAAGTGGTGTCTTGGGAAGATTTGAGGAACAGGAGGCAACTCTTCTGTGGTTTTGACTTGCCCAGCAGATTTTCACATACACACAATGCACACACGCATATGTGCGCATGCACACACACATACACAGGTGCTGCTTTCCTTGGAAGCACAATACTATAAATAAGAGATCTGTCCCGTAGGAAAGCCCAACAGGAGCAGCGGCATCTGGCCTTCCCGGTGCAGACAGCCTTACCCCAATTTACAACTGGCCTAGGAAGAGGCAACCAGGAGTCAGAGGACCAGCCTTTGCAGTAACACCCCAAAAGACCCAAGTCACAGAGGAAGGGGCCTTCCCCAAATCCTCTGATTCTCATCTCTCAGCTCTCCTCCAACTCACCAGCCCCTGGGCACCAAGAGGCTATATATAACAGCAGAACGATGGGCCCCGGTGGGTGAGGACTAAGAAGACTATCACCTTCGAATGATGTGTGTGTGACAGAATTCATGGGATGAGGGTGGGGGAGGGCGACGGGACAAAGGAAAACAACACAGACGATGGGAATGGGGGAATCAGGTAACAAAGTAGGAAGGCATGTGCGTGCATGTCTGTATGTATGTGTCTATCACACACACATATGTATGTGAAAATCCTAGTTATAAAAACATCTCAAGAAGCTAGGGACTTGGCAGAAGGCCTAAGGTGTTTCTTGTCATGATCAGGTTCAAGGTGGGATGTATATGGATGGGAAACCCTAAGTTATCATCGGGGAAACTGGGAGGGAGGATCCAATGTCCCACACAGTGGCAAGAGACACTAACCTTGTATCAGAGGAGAGGAGCTGGGCAGCCCCCACCCCAGTTCCTAAAGAACACCTAGCACTTTCCTTCCAGTTCCCTCAACTTCTAATCAGCTAATCAACAGAAGGAAAAAAAAAAACCCACAAAGCTCAAGACATAGGAGGGAGAGGGCAGGGAGAAAAAACACAAGTATTCTTGTGCCAACATCCTGTACACACAAACCTGGACTTCTCCAGAAATTAGGATAGGTCGGATGTAGGGCATTAGGGAAGGAAATAGAAGAGTTCCTGAGGCCTGAAAAAAGAGGTAAACACGTCACAGAACTACATGAGAGTTTCATTAGACTCTAACTAAAAACAGAGAGAGGTGTGATTACTATTTCCAGCCAGTTTCCCCATCACGATAGTCATGTAACAAACCAAGGCAATGTCGGTCTTGAGCCAGACTCACAGAGTCCCCTGGCCCTGGCCCTGGCCTCAGTACAGTGTCTCTGCATTGCTGCTCCGGGGCCGTTTGATCTTCTCGATATTTTTCAGGATCATGTCATGTAGAGTGACCTGAGAGAAAAGAGGCCAGGGAATCACATCTGTTCCACCCCAACCTCCCAAAGAAACCAGACACCCCCACAAAGCCCCAAGCAATCATATCCAAAACCCCAATCTTACTCACTGAAACCTCAATTCAGGGGCAGCTGCCTCTCCTCCCTATACCCACAGACCAGGAATCCCTGGGAACTTCCCAGGCCCCAAGTGTCTAATAACAACTAACATTTATTGAGCACCTAACATAACAATTATACTGGGTCTTTTAATATGTTATTTTACTTTTTTTTTTTTTTAAGATTTATTTGAGAGAGAGCACGCACATGCACACAAATGAGGGGAGGGGCAGAGGGAGAGAACTTAGAGCACACTCCCTACTGAGTGTGAAGCGAGATGCAGGGCTCAGTCCCACTATGTGTGATCGTGCCCTGAGCCAAAATCATGAGTTGGATGCTTAACCAATTGCACCACCCAGGCGCCCCTAATTCACTCATTTTTCAAAACCACTTTGTAAAAAACAAAAAAAAAAATCCATCTTCATGCCATAACTCTTAAGTTCTACCTTGGTGATATTTCTATCTTAGAGATGAAAAAACTGAAGTTTAAGGTTCAACAACTTGCCCAAGGCCACAGATTACAGGAAGATTCGTCTCTGAGCCCAAGCCTGTCTGACTCTAGCACCCACATCTTCATGCCTATACTGCGCTGCACTTCCCGCCATCCAAACAGAACAGGAGATCCCCAGCTATGCACCCTCAATGAATTCCCAGTTCTCAACACTCAGTAGAGAATTTATTCTCTTCATTTTATCCCACTCCATCCCCCATCTCAAACCCCCGGGAGTGGCAAGAAAACAATCACCAGGACAAATGGCCAGGGTGACTGTGGGTGGGGAATATGGTTACTTACATATTGATTCCTTAGCTCTGATATGATGAGCCGAAGGCTGATATATTCTTTCTCATCAATCTCTGTCACGGTGCGACGATAGTCCTCCTAAAAGGAGGGAGAAGGAAAGGCTAGCTCCTGAGGCCACCCCGTCCACAGATAGCTCTTGCCTGGAAACGGCCACTCCTCCCTCTCCCTTCCACCCTCGGACCCCAAACCCTTACTTACCACATGGGGATATTTAGCTATTTTAGAAACCAATTTGGCTCTTGTAATATAATATCTGAAAGGAGAGAGAAGAAGAGAAAGCTACAGGAAACCCTGGATGTTGTCACATCACCAGTTCCCAATTCCTGGGCCAAGCCCAAGAAGCCCTACCTAGAAATCTGGTCCAGATAAGATGCAGCTTCACTCTCAACAGTTCTTAGTTCTGCAACTGTCTCCTCCTAAAAAAAAAAAAAAAAAAAAAAAAGCCAAGCGTTGAGGTTAAGTTACTTCCATGTTACCCAAAGAGCAGACCAAGGGAAAACAAACAAAGCAGGTTGAAAAGGAGAGTAAACCTTCTGAACCTTCCTCTCCAGTTTGTATACAAGCAAGTTACCTGAATGGACACCCCGAAGTTGTTCCCATCTTCTATCCTGGGAATCAGGAGCTGTACCCACATTTTGACCTGAAGGGTAAGAGGACCAATATATACATATGAGGGCCCTTGCCTTTTCTGCCGAAGCCATGAAGTATACAATCCCTGCTGCTAGGACCAGATGCTGGGAGCACGGAGCCAAGATACTTCACGTGCCAACGCCTCTATCACCTCCAGGCCTCCTGCCCCACATCCAACATTTTTCATAGTTCAAGCCAGGCTTTTTGGGGTCAGCCCATAGGTCACTAGCCCCTGCCTCACCGTGTTGCATTTCTCAATCAGCAGCCTGATCTCAGGTTTCACTTTCTCAATAATGTCCACCAGCTGCTGGTTGCTTTTTAGCATCCCATTGGGCATCACGAACACCTTGGTTCCTGGCAGGGACGTGAAGAAGGACAAATGATCGGAGTGGAAGGCCAGACATTAACACACACTTCTCTCTTCTTCCCCAGAGCCATGTGATGCTATGACCTCTGCCTTTTATCCATCACAATCCTATCTACAAACCATGACCCCACCAAAATCAAAAAAAGAAAATATATGGATTAACAAATGAGTGTCTTAAGGTATGCCAGAAGTCAGAACAAGGAAATTAATATACGTACTAAAGATTTAATGTGCCAACGATTACTGAAGAAGAGAAAATAATGTGGAACTTGGACCTCTGTGAAAAACCTGAGCTGTGCTGCCACCTCCAACCTCTCTCCCTTGGCAGCCCACACTAAGTCAAGCCCTCTCTGTTTACTGGGACATTAGGTTTTGGGTACTAAATAATGACCATGTTTGGAGAACTTGGGAATGCGAACTCTGGAAAATCAAATCCGATCTTGTTTCCTGACCAGGGACTGCCAGATCAATCTTCCTGCTCAGGGCTATAAGCCAGGGGGTAGGTGGGGTAGGGCTAGCTCTTACCTTGGAAGGCCTCTTCACACTCATCCAACCTTCGCTTCTTGTAAGTGGGCTAAGGATATAGAGACAGGAATTAGCCTGCTCTTGACACCCATATCCCCATCACAAATGACTCTCTGGGCAAGTCTAATCCCTTCTTTGGCCCCATAGGTCATTTTAATTTATACATAATTTACTAAGCACATAGTTTTTTTGTTTTTGTTTTTTTTAAGATTTTATTTATTTGACAGAGAGAAACACAGCCAGAGAGGAAACACAAGCAGGGGGAGTGAGAGAGGGAGAAGCAGGCTTCCCACTGAGCAGGGAGCCCGATGTGGGACTCGATCCGGGGTCTCCGGGATCATGACCTGAGCCGAAGGCAGTTGCCTAACCAACTGAGCCACTCAGGCACCCCTAAGCACATAGTTTTAAGGAAATTTTCTTGCCACAATTTTAAGGAAAGATTCTTGCCACAAAGCAGCATGCACTCTAGTTGGGAGGATCAACCTTTCAACTGACATATTAAGCAAGTAGGGGAGGGGGTGAATACTACAAACAACAGGAAGAACGAACCAATCAATGCAGGGTGAGGATCATTAAGGAAATATGTACAAATCTTCTGGTTCCACAAAGCACAATATTCAATCAACAAACATGTACTTGGTACCTGCTATGTACCAGGCACAAAACTAGGTGCTGGGGATACAATGTTGATTAAGACAGTTTCTGCTTTCCGGAACTGCCAGCTCTATCAATGAGACAGTAACTCAGACAACAATACAGTGTTACCACTGTTATTATAAAAGGCAGACATGTAACTGACAAGCACTTGGTGCTAAAGGTACCCAGCAAAGAAAGGGACCGCGGTTACACAGCAAGAACTGCTCATCCTGTAACAATATTCAAGACACTGAAACAAGTGAGAAAAATCTTGCTTAGAGCCACAGGGACAGACCAGACAACTTGAGGGAGCGTGCGGCTATTAGTCTTATTGGGAACTCACTCTAGAATAGGTTAGCATTAGGTTATATACTTCATGCTATAAATGAAAATCAGGGTCTAAAAGTGGTATACTGGAATCATCATGTCTGTAAGAGCCCTCATTCCTAGATCTTAATCCCACCGTTTCCTCTGTATATGCTGAAATTGACTAGGAAGTAGAGAACAAAGAAAAGAGAACTACTGCTTCAGAATACAAAGAAAAATGCAGGACACTCACACCGTCCAGTCCATCGTGGCTATTGGTGAGAAGAATGGGGTCAGGGACTGGGAGATTCATGTCTGAGTGGATCTGAGTTAAGTCATGGATGTTTAGGATTGGTTCCTGAAAGAGACACCCACCCCCAAAACAACATTAGTCTTTTCAAAATGAACAAAGAAGTATTTCATTTGAAGGGCAAGAAATGAGAGTGCTTTACTGTACAAAACAAAACAGAATCAACACATGATTTCTCCCATTTGACAGAAAGACCAGAGCCAAAAAAGGGGCGGGGGGATTTGAAGAAAAGGGTCTCCCTCACCTTCAAAAAACTATCAAGTTCTAACAACTTCTTTGGGAAAAAATTTGCCACCAAGTCTTCTGCCTAAAGATGAAGAAAAATGCAGTTCAATTAATAACTGTGGGAAGGTCTCTCTCTACAGATGTCTTCTTTGGGAAATCCCCATCTATGAACCAACACTTATTTTTCTATTTATTGCACTCACCTCACTTGTGATCCGCTCCCTGAAAGAATCAACCTAAAATTAACAAAGAGAGCAATTCAGTATAGGCAAGTCAGTACCTGGCAACAGAGGTAAGGGCAGGATGGAAAGACCCAAATCCTGCTGTCTTCCCCTCACCTTGTAATTGTAATGAGAGGCTGAGAGGCCCCCAGACTGCAAATACTTTATTTTTTTGAGGATCCATTTCTCCATCTCAGGAGAGGGAAGCGGGGCTTGAGAGTAGCACCCACCTGTCTTCCCTCCCACCCTCCCTCCCAGTGTCTGAATTTGAGAGCAAACAAAAGGTAGGTAGACAGGGGAGATATGAGCTCACAAACGTGCCAAGCCCCCATCCAGACCTAGCCTTTGATACCAGGCAGGCCTGACGCCAAGGGTAGGGGCAGAGAGAGCAGCAGTAGCATCCGGAGGCGGGGACGTTGCTGGGCTGGGGGACTTCCAGCTGTCACCGGCCTAAAGTGCTGAGTCCACCACGTGTCCTCGGAGGTCTCACCAAGGCTCTCCACCACCAGACGCGGTTCAGAAGGCCACCCTATATTATCCTCTCCCCCCGATGCCGTCTCCGGGAGTTGGGGGCTGGGCTGAGCGGAAGCTCAGAGCTGGTGTCCCCAGGGAGACAAAGACGCCATGGGGAATGGGGAGCCGGTCAGACTGCTCGGGAATCGAAGCGAGGGGTTAGGAGGCCCGGACCGGTGCCGCTACCTTGAGCTTCACTTCCTGATCCACCTTCAGCAACGAGGCCATGGCCGGGCCGGGCCGTGTCCGTTCCACGGGAGACCGGAGGCGCTGTGGGCTCCGGGGAGGGGGTCAGAGGAACGGGAAGAATCTCGGCTGTTCTAGGGACGCGGCCGCCCTCGCTGGCTCACTCACTGCTCGCTCGCTCGCTCGCTCCCTCCCTCGGTGCCGTCCGCCCGCCCGCCTGCTGCCTGCTGCCTGCTCGCTCTCTCGCTCGCCCTCCCGGCTTTCGCCGCTCACGCCGGAAGTTACGTCACAGCCAATCGCCGGGACTCCGGAGAGGCGCACGTGCCCTGCGCAGCCGCGCTGGGGTTCAGCACTGGGCGCACGGGGCTGGACTCCTATCCCCTGGCTTCCCTTGCCGGGTAAGGGAGAAGTGAGAAGGAGGGCGGCAGAGGGTAGTTTGCTGAAAACTGAGCATTTAAGAGACCCGAGTGTTGTTTGACCTTCTGTTAGGTCGGCGCTCGCCCTTTCTGGAGCGACCTTTTGAACCGCTGTCGCCTCGAGGACTGGAGGACCACGCCGTCGCGCCGCAGTGACGTCGGCCCGAGGAAGCCGGCGGTCCCGGCGCTGGGCTCCCGGGTTCTAGTCTGTGATTCTTGCTACCTCCTCCCGTCGGCCGAAGCTCTAGTGTTAGGCTGGAGCCAAACAGGCCAAGTTCTGTACCAGGCTTCCCTACCTTTCTCCACTACTTACTCTCATACATTTCGAGATCTCAGAGATCAGCTGCCTGAGGGGCTGCATAGGGTTTCCAGTAAACCTGGACCAGGACCCAGATCTCCTGACTTCCAGGACAATGCCATATCTATTCTCCTAATAAGAGACAGAGACTATAGTTTTTACTCATCCATTCATTCGGTCTGTCTCCTAACATTGGTTATTTCGCGCAATAAATCGGGCGCAGGACTGGGTACTAGGTCCTGAAACAGCACTGTCCCAGATACAAATACATGAGGCACTTACGGAAGTAAAAATCATCTAGTAGCCACGTTAAAAGGTAAAACAGGTAAAAATAATTTTATCAGAGACTTAACCCATTTTATCCAAACATATTTCAGTATGTAATCAATATAAAAATATGAATGAAATTTTACACATTCTTTTCTCATGCCAAGTCTTTGAAATCAAGTATGAATTTTACACTTAATGTAGATCTCAGTTCAGAGGTTCCACATGTGGCTAGTGACTCCTGTATTGAAAAGCAGATCTTGGCATCTGGGTGGCTCAGTTGGTTAAGTCTCTGCCTTTGGCTGGGGTCATGATCCCAGGGTGCTAGGGTGGCATCCTGCATCAAGCTCCTTGCTTAGTGGGGAGTCTGCTTCTCTCTGCTCTGCCTCTTCCCCCTGCTTGTGCGCTCTCAAAATTAATAAATAAAATCTTTTAAAAAAATAGAAAAGCACATCTCAGGGAAGTCAAAGGTTAAACAAGACTTAAGTTCTCTGGCTTCCTGGGTCTTAATACTGGTGAAAGACATCACAAAATAACTTGACAACATAATTGCAAGATTTGATATATGTTAGGAAAGAAATGACTGAGGTAGAGAATACCAGGGGCCTGTTTTATACAGAAGTGACAAGCTAGGAGGCGCCTGGGTGGCTCAGTTGGTTAAGCGACTGCCTTCAGCTCAGGTCATGATCCCAGAGACCCGGGATCGGGATCGAGTCCCACATCGGGCTCCCTGCTCGGCGGGAGGCCTGCTTCTCCCTCTCTCACTCCCCCTGCTTGTGTTCCCTCTCTGGCTGTGTTTCTCTCTGTCAAATACATAAAATCTTAAAAAAAAAAAAAAGTGACAAGCTAGGACCTAAAAGATATAAAGGGGTTAGCATGGGAAGAGTGTGGGGAAGAACCTCCAAAGGTACAGGTGCAGCACAGGCAAATGCCCTGGGGAAGGAAAAAGGTCCTGTTGAAGAAATTGAAAGACTGAGTGAGGAATGGGAACGGCGTGGGGAGGGTTGTTAAACAATTTGGATTGAGGCACCTGGGTGATTGATTCAGTCCTTAAGCGTCTGCTTTTAAGCTCGGGTCATGATCCCGGAGTCCTGGGATCAAGCCCTGCACCGGGCTCCCTGCTCAGTGGGAAGCCTGCTTCTCTCTCTCACACTCCCCCTGCTTGTGTTCCCTCTCTAACTGTGTTTCTCTCTGTCAAATAAATAAATAAAATAAAAAGAAACAATTTAAGTAGGAAGGCAGGTTGTATGATCTACATTTTGGAGTCATTCTTACTGATCAGCCTTTATCCTGGAAAGGCCTCTGTGCTAAGCACAAGGGAAATGGCAGGGATACTCAGTATTTCTATATGGCCTTTGGAACTGGAGACCTCGGTTCAAATCCTACCTCAGCTCCTTACTGTCATATTTTGGGGAAATGACTGAAATGCTGGGTCTCAATTCCCTCATCTGTGAAAAGGTATTTTGATTATAAATAAATAATATGTAATTCTGTGGAGTGTTTGTGAATATTGGAAATCATAAATATGTAAAAGAACTAATGCAGTGTGTGGACACAAGGCAGGGACCAGATAAGTAGCAGCTGTTATCAACCAAGTTACCTGTTAGTGCTTAGCATGAAGAGGTTACTCGTTAAACTATGCAATTATTATCTTCACTGCTTCCAAACTCCAGGTCCTTTTCCATTTCTTCAAGACTATATGCAGCATAGCGCATATTACCCATCTTGCTTGTTAATGTCTACTACTAGTTTTCTCTCCTTTACCTCTGCTTTCTGTTAACACTTGTACCTAGTTGCTTTCAAACTATGATCTGGAACTTAACTTCAGGAATGCTTTCCCAAATTAACTTCATCCTATTTTAGGTATGTGATTATGCTGCATTTCTTTCAGAATTAGTAACTTTAAGTTGAAAACTTAATATGTTTGTGTTTGTTGAAATATGGCTTTGTTCTCAATAATCGTGTTTTGTCTTTAGGTAGGTTGTAAGAAGATCGATACACATTTGTTCTTTATTTCCCTTCCTCCTCTATCCAGATGTTTTATATACTACTCCACTCATTTATTTATTTATTCAGTGAACAATTGCTGAGGGACACTGCATTTAACAAACTCTATTCATTTCTGGTGCTTATGAATCAAATGTGATTACTGATGGCTGGTACCACTTTTAAGTTCATGTCCACAAATCTCAAATGGATGCACAACACTTTGGAGAGCCTACTCCTTGCCCCCTGACAAGTGTACTCTTATGCACTCCAACTGACTGTCATGCTTTCTCATTTCCTCGGCTCTTCCTCCCCGACCATATCCAATTTATGATTTTGGCTCATTCTTCACTGAGAAAGCAGAAGCAAATGAGAACTTCCTCTCTCCACTAAGTTTGCCAGTCTGCAAGTACTTGCTGCCTTTTCTCTTCTTTCATTAAAGGAGAGATCCCTGTTCCTATCAAAAACCAACTCTGCATGCAATGGGTCCCATATGCTTCACTTTCTCTAGGTCTGTGCTTCTGTGATTATCCATTTTTACCCCCTATATTACATTTATCCCTCTCTACTGGGTCATTTCCAAACATGACAGATTTCTCCCATCTCAAGAAAAATGGACCCAGATTCCTCTTTTTTTTTTTTAAACATTTTATTTATTTGACAGAGAGAAACACAGCCAGAGAGGGAACACAAGCAGGGAGAGTGAGGGAGGGAGAAGCAGGCTTCCTGCTGAGCAGGGAGCCCGATGTGGGACTCGATCCCGGGTCTCCGGCAGTTGCTTAACCAACTGACCCACCCAGGCGTCCCCCAGATTCCTCTTGTAGGTATCACTCTATTTCTGTGCTCTTCTCCATGTCAACATTTCTTGAATGATATTATTGTCTCTTACTCTACTTCATCTCCCATGCATTGCAGTCCACTTCAATCAGGCTTTCCCACCCCATGTTCTTACTGAAATAGTTCTTGTTAGGTTACCAATTCTGCCATATAGCACCAGGGGTCACCTCTCTTCATTTTGAAATTCTCGGTGGTACACATGAACCACTCCACCTTTTAAATTTTTTTAAAGATTTTATTTATTTATCTATCTATTTATTTATTTATTCAGAGAGTGTGTGAGCAGGGGGACCAGAGGGAGAGGGAGATATACAATCTCAAGCAGACTTGCCTCTGAACGTGGAAACCAACACAGGGCTCAATCTCCCAACCCAGAGATCATGACCAAAAATCATAGGCCAAAATCGAGAGTTGGACACTTAACTGACTGAGCCACCCAGGCACCCCTAACCACTCCACTTTTATTTTATTTACTTTAATTTTTTAAAAGATTTTATTTATGACAGAGAGAGATAGTGAGCGAGGGAACACAAGCACAGGGGAGCTGGAAAGGGAGAAGCAGGCTCCCCCCTGAGCAGGGAGCCCAATATGGGGCTCGATCCCAGGACGCTAGGATCATGGCCTGAGCCTAAGGCAGAAGCTTAATGACTGAGCCACCCAGGCTCCCCCACTCCACCTTTTAAAACATATATGGCAAACTATTCTTCCAACATTCCTCCAACCTCACTGGTGACCTATTTCCTTTGCTGGCTCTTCCTCCAATGCTTGGGAGCATGTTCCAGGGCTTAGTCCTACATCCTTTATTATTCTCCACTGAAACACTTTCTCCCTAAGAGGTATTACCCATGTTCATAACTATAAATGCCATCTATATGCGGATGGTTCTAAATTTGTATCTCCAGTCCTGACATCTTCATTGAGCTCCAATTGTCTATTTGACATTCCTGCTTAGGTAGTGAATAGGCATCTGAAGCTTGATGTGGCCAAACCAGGATTCTTGATTCTTCCATATACCTATTATTTTCCTGCTCTTCCCCATCTCAGTAACAGATAACTATCCACTTAGTTGTTCAAACCAAATATTGAACTGTCAACCTTTATTCCTCTCTTTCCTTCCTCTTGCCACATCTAATTCATCAGCAGGTCCTGTTAGCTTTACCTGTATAATGCATCTTGTATGAGTATGCTTTTCTCCTCCTCACTTGTGGTTGTCGTGTTTTGTTTTGTTTTGTTTTTTGAAGATTTTATTTTTTTGAGAGAGAGAGAGAGAACATGAGCAGGGAGGAGAGGAAGCAGGGACAATGTGGGGCTTGATCCCAGGACCCTGGGATCATGACCTGAACAGAAAGCAGACGCTTAACCGACTGAGCCACCAGGCGCCCCTCCACCTTCTCACTTGTTATCCTAGTTGAAGCCACTGTCACACTTCACAAGGACAATTAGAATAGACTCCTGTTTGGTCTCTCCATTTTCACTCTCTTTTTTAAAAAAAAAAAGTAATTTATTTGTCAGAGCACAAGCAGGGGAGCAGCAGGCAGAGGGAGAAGCAGGCTCCCTACTAAGCAAGGAGCATTCAGAGTGCTGAGATCATGACCTGAGCTGAAGGCAGACATTCAACTGACTGAGCCACCCAGGCACCCCTCTCCATTTTCACTCTTCTTTAAAAAAAATATTTTATTTATTTATTTGACAGAGAGAAACACAGCAAGAGAGGGTACTACAAGCTGGGGGAGTGAGGGAGGGAGAAGCAGGCATCCCAATGTCGGGCTCGAACCCGGGTCTCCAGGATCATGACCTGAGCCGAAGGCAGACGCTTAACGACTGAGCCACCCGGGCGCCCCTCCATATTCACTCTTGCTGCCACCCTCCACTACTATATTCTACTCTCTACTCAGCACCCAAATTATCTTTTAATATGTCATCCATGGTTATGGCAATATCAACTAAAGCTGAGTAAGTTTATGTATTTTAAAATATTTAATATTATGTAACTATATATCGATGTGCATACATATATGTGTGTGTACATGTATACATGTAAATGTATGTATATTTCTGGGTCACATTCCCAACTGTAGGAATATACCTAACAGAAATGCATAAATATACTCACCAAAAGACATGAACAACAATGTTCACAGTAAAGCTATTTACAATAGCACCAACTGGAAACTACCCAAATGTCTCAACCAAGTAGGACAGATAACTAAAATTTAGTATTATTTGCACAGTGGAATACTGCACAGTATTGAAAATGGATGAACTAAAACTACACACAGGATGCATCTACAAACATAATATTGAGTGAAAGAAACCAGAAATGAGTACACTCTGTATGAGTCCATTTACATGAAGTTCAAAACAGTCAAAACTAATCTATGATGTTAGAATTGAGGGTATCATTTCACCTTGGGGTGTATAGCAACTGGAAGAAGACATGGGGAAGGGGAGTTGAGTATTGGTTACATGGGTGTGTTCATTTGTGAAAATTCATTGAGCTATATGTTTAGGATTTTTGTCCTTTTCTATTTGTATTTTATAATTCAGTAAACAGTTTTTTTTTTAAATAAGCCAAGGAGGAAGATGGCAGCAGAGTAAGAGGACTCTAGACTTGCCTCATCCCTTGAAAACAACTAGATAACCATCATTTCACTCATATATGGAATGTAAGAAACAAAACAAGAATGCAAAGGGGGGAAAAAGAGACGGGGGGGGGAGACAGACAAAGAAACAGACTCTTACCTATAGAGAACAAACCAATGGTTACCAGAAGGGACGTGGGTGAAGGGATGGGTGAAATAAATGATGGGGATTAGGGGTGCACTTGTTGTGATGAGCACCGGGTGATGTATGGAAGGGCTGGATCACAATATTGTACACCTGAAACTAATATTACACTGTATGGTAACCAACTGCAATTTAAATGAAACTTTTTAAAAAAATAAATAGTAAGCCAGATCATATCTTTTCCGTGCTTATCACCCTCAATGGTTTGCCAGCTGATGGAGAGCCTCCTGAATCTCACAGTGAAGTAATTCCACCCACCCTTGCCCCTACTTATTTTCTATCAGATCATTCTGTTTTATTTTCCTCCTCATACCTATTATATTGATTTGCTGCTATAGCAAAGTAGCGCAGACTGGGTGGCTTAAAACAAGAGGAAAGAATTATCTTACAGTTCTGGGGACTAGATGTCTGAAATCAGTGTCAGCAGGATGGTTCTTCTAAAGGTGCCAGGGAAGGGGCGCCTGGGTGGCTCAGTTGGTTAAGCAACTGCCTTCAGCTCAGGTCATGATCCCGGAGACCCGGGATCGAGTCCCATATCAGGCTCCCTGCTCGGCGGGAAGCCTGCTTCTCCCTCTCTCATTCCCCCTGCTTGTGTTCCCTCTCTGGCTGTGTTTCTCTCTGTCAAATAAATAAAATCTTTAAAAAAAAAAAATAAAGGTGCCAGGGAAGAACCTGCTCCAGGGCTATCTTCTGGCTCCTGGGAGCCTCAGATGTTCCTTGGCTTGGAGACAATCCTCTCCACAGGTCTCCTCATGTGTCTTCCCTCTGCCCGAGTCCATTTTTGTACCCAGATGGCCCTTTTTTAGGACAATAGTCAGATTGGATTAGGGTCCACCCTAACGACCTCATTGATATGATCATCAGCATAATCCCCATTTCCAAATAAGGCCACATTCACAGGTGTTGGAGGTCAGCACTTCGACATATTTTGTGGGGCACAATTCAGCCCTTAATACCTACCATCATCTGATCATCTTATTTGTTTACCAGTTTATTGTCAAATTCTCTCCTCTAGAATATAAACTATTCGATAGTTCTCCACTGTATCCTCCCAGATATAGAAGAGTGACCAGCACATAGTAGGTCCTCAATATTTGTTTATTTAATAATATTTGTTGAATCGATGACTTAGGATATTTTGTCCATTACTGACAATCCCTCAAGCACTATGTATGCTGCCATTATCCTCCAAGCAGCAGGGCACACAGAGAATTTACTATGTGCCAGGCGTTGCTCTTTGTGCCTCATATTAATAGCTCATTTAATCATCGCTACTGCATGTGACATATACTATTATTCTCATTTTATAAGTAAGGAAACAAGGCACAGAGTAACTGAATAAATTGTACAATGTCAGAGCTGGTGAATGACAAAGATAGGGTTTTGCACTGAGGCAATCTGGACCTCTAAACCCTCAGTTTTAATCTCTATATGCTCTACTCTTTAGAAGCTTGTTATATCTCTACACCTTTCTGACATGTGTTAGTGGCAGACAAGCAGGAAGAAACATAAGACTATGAACCAGCCACACCAGGCCCAGGTGGGAATTCCTTGGGGATGATTCCACTTAGCCTCTTCCAGAGTTAGGGTATGGGGTGGGTCTCATGCTGAAAACTCCAAGAGGAAGAAGGATGTAATCTCTAATTAGCAATACTGCGAGAAGACCAATCTGGTTCCCCATAACACATCTAATACCAATTATAGGAAGATCACATTTAAAATAACAGGAACGTTATTTCTGGAAGTGGGAACAAGTTTCTTTTTTTTTTTTTAATTTAATTTAGGGGCGCCTGGGTGACTCAGTCAGTTAAGGGTCCAACTCTTGATTTCAGCTCCAGTCATGATCTCAGTCTCCATGATCAGTAAGAAGTCTGCTTGTCCCTCTCCCACTGCTCTCGCCTGCCCGTGCTCTCTCTTCCCTCTCCCTCTCTCTCAAATAAATAAGTAAAATCTTTAAAATTTTTAATTTTAATATTTATTTGTTTATCCCATGAAAACAACTTTCTAAGCAATATAAGTCACCCAGAAAGAAAGCAGATTTGACTTTATAAAAATGTAAAACTTCTGCACATCTGGAAAACACCTTACTTAGATAGAAGTCACATGAATTGATGAAAAACGTTAAGAAAAATATTAAGAACCTACCAGATAAATGAGCAAAGGATGCAAACAGAAAATTCACAAAAGAGAAACCTCAGCAAGGCAATATATACAAGTAGCCAATGATGCCAGTGAAAATAACAGAGAAGTGCCATCTTTTTTTTGGCCCTCATTCCTCGGATATATGATACCTAATACTGGCCAGGGTATCATGATACAGTCTCTCTCATACACTACTGGAGGGAGAATATAATTATGTGCAACTACTTTCTAAAGCAATTGCTAAGGTTATTCAGTAGACATGAAATAATCATGCTCTTTTAATTCAATAATCCCAATTGTGAGACTCTAACACAAGGAAGCAGTCAGCTTTTCATTGCAGCATTATTGTAATCACCAAAACTGGAAACAATGGAAATTTCCATCAAAGAAGAAATATATTAAAGTAACACTTTGATGTGACATAATGCAGCCATGAGAATGACAATTACAAAAATTGTGTAGCAAAATAAAAAATAGTATGTAATATTAAATTTTAAAAGCAGGATACAAAAATTACATACAAATTATAAATACAAATACAACCATATTAAAGTACACAGGAAAAACACATCTTAATGGAAACCATACAAATTATAGTGTGGTGAGATTATGGGTAACTTTATGACACCATTCACCTAACTTTCTGTGTTTGTTATATTATCTTACTATTGGGGCACCTGGGTGGCTCAGTCAGTTAAGTGACTACTTTTGGCTCAAGTCATGATCCCAGGGTCCTGAGATCAATCCCCATATCAGATTCCCTGCTCAGCGGGAGGCCCGCTTGCTGGGGGCCTGCTTCTTCCCCTCCCTCTGCTGCTCCTGTTTGTGCTCTCCTGCTCCCTCTCTGTTAAATAAATAAATACAATCTTTGAAAAAATCAACTTCCTATAAGGGTTTGATTTTGTTGAAAATGAATTGTTGGTTCATTGTTTAAAAAAAATCCAGCAGTACAAATCCTCCTTAAGTAGAAGATAACCTCTCTGTCCCACTGTCCACATAACACATGGCGTATCATATGCCATGTTATTTTTTAAATATTTTATTTATTTATTTGACAGAGAGAGAGAGATCACAAGTAGGCAGAGAGAGTGGCGGAAACAGGCTCCCTGCTGAGCAGAGAGCCCGATGTGGACCTCGATCCCAGGACCCTGAGATCATAACCTGAGCTGAAGGCAGAGGCTTTAACCCACTGAGCCACCCAGGAGCCCATGTCATATTATTTTTTATACAGATAAAATCATACTATGTATACTGCTATAATTTTTATTTCAATTGACACCTCTTGTCTTAATTCAGTGACAGACTTAGCTAGTCTCCCTATTGCCACCTTTGCCATTCTTCAGACTATTCTCAAAGTGGCCAAATTAACCAAATAAAAAGAAATTTTACTTAATTCTTTTTAATGGCTGCATAGTATTCTGCTGAATGAATAATACCATAATTTATTTAAACAATCCTCTATGACTGAAGAATTTTGAGCAGTGAGCATTCTTGTATATATATATACTTGTGCACTTACGTATCTATTAGGAAAATTCCTAGAAAGATATTTTATGAGTCAAAGAATATGAATACTTAAAAATTTGATGGATGTCCTACAGCCTTAAAAAATTTGATAGATGTTTCCAAATTGACCTCCGAAAAGATTATACTAATTTACACTCCCGGCCAGTGACATTCTAGAGTTTCATGAATGCTCATCAACATAGGATGTTATCAACCAGTTTAGCCTTTACCAATCTCATGAATCAACAATGCTGCCCCACTTAAGTTTAACTTCTGTTAACTTAATTACAAATGAAATGAAACATTTATTTCTTTATCAGCCATTTGTTGTTCTGCAAACTCACTTTTTCATAGTTTTTGCCCATTTCATTACTGGTATTTTGGTGTTTTTTTGAATAAAGTTCTGTATTTTGATTGAATAGAGCTCTGTATATTGAGGAAGTTAACCTGTCCTATGAGCAGCAACTGTTTTCTATATTTTTCTTTTGTAAACTTTTTTTTACAGTGTCGATGGTTCAGAAAGCTTTACTTTCTAAGGAGTAGATTGCATATTTTTCTTTTTGTTTTTTGATTTTCATGTCATACTTAGACCTTCTCCACTCTAAGATTATAAAAAAATATTCACGAATGCTTTCATCTGGCACCTTTAACCATTGTTTTTGATTCTTAAATTTGTGACCAACTTGGAGCTTCTTTTGGCATAAACAGGGAACTAAAGATTCAGCTCTCTATTGTCTCCATGGCTCTTTGGCTCCAATCATCACTTATTAAGTGGCTCATTTCCTCACTGATTTGAAATACTAGCTTTTACCACATACTAAATGCCCTGTAAACTTGGTCTATTCTTGGACTATATAATGTTCCATTGATTGTGGTCTATTCCTGCACCAGAACAAAAATGTTTGCTTTATAATTTTAGTAATTGAATATTTGATATCTGAAGCGCTTGGTTTTCCCTAATTAATAAATGAAATTTTAAAATATAAAATAAAACACGATAAAATTTCCCTCCTCACCTTCCCTTCCCAAGTGTGTCTACCACTTTTTCAGGGGCATTTGAAAGAAAGTCCAGTTTCCCCAAAGAAAGTTGGTTGTTGTTTTTTTTTAAAGATCTTATTTATTTATTTCACACAGAGAGAGATCACAGGTAGGCAGAGAGGTAGGCAGAGAGAGAGGGGGAAGCAGGCTCCCTGCTGAGCAGAGAGACCAATGCGGGCCTCGATCCCAGGACCCCGAGATCACCACCTGAGCTGAAGGCAGAGGCCTTAACCCACTGAGCCACCTAGGCTCCCCCCAAGGAGAAAGTTTTAAAACTGATAATACAAGAAGAATTAAGTGGTTCCGCTCAGAAGTCACCAATCTAAACAAAAGTCACAGAATTACAGACCTGGTGAGACTCCTCATTCTCTCCCAACTCCGTCGTTGCCCTCCCCTCGCTACCGATGCCCACCCGTCAATGCCAGCCGCGGTTCCCAGATCAACCTCTAGGTGGCGCAGCGGGGCTGGTAAGCGAGTAGACCGGGGCCGACCTTCCGAGCCACAGCGAGGCGGCCTTGACGTCAGGTCCGGTAGGGCGGAAGTCCTCTGCTGGCCGACCGGGAAGTAGCAGACGACTGGGCTATGGCAGCTTTGGAGGCCTCGCTCCTGGGCAGACCCGGCGCCACGGTGCCTCCGCGGTAGACCGGACCAGGGTGGCGGGCTCCGGGTCCCGAGGTGACGCTCGGGGGTTGAACCAGCCCTTTAAAAGGGAGCCTGGGAACGCTGACGGCCCCTGTCGAAGCCGCTCCCTGACTCTGGGCTGGTAAACTGCCTTTGCCAGGGCTTTCCCGAAAGGGATCTGCCTGGTATCCGACCGCTCCTACAGGGAACGGCGTGGGCGAGGATTTCCTCCCTTCACTATACCAGCAAGGCAGGTGGTAGCCCCGGACCTAGGGTTCAAGGGCGCTGATTCAACCTAACAACGCCTCCTCTCTACCGCCGCAGGGATGGAGGGGTCTAAAACGTCCAGCAGCACCATGCAAGTGAGCTTCGTGTGCCAGCGTTGCAGCCAGCCCCTGAAACTGGACACGAGCTTCAAGATCCTGGATCGTGTCACCATCCAGGAGCTCACAGGTCAGGGAGACCCTTGGAAAGAGGGTGGTCAAGATCATGGAAAGTGGGCAGCTTTGGAGATGTAGGTCTTAAGGCGGCTATCTTTGTAATCTGCTACAACGTTGCTTTGTAATCTGCCACAACGAAATGACCTAGGAAAGTCATTTCATCGCTCATGCTCCCCGTTTTCTCATCGGGAACATGAAGGAGTTGACACTGCTTCTGAGAGCTTCCTATTTTAAGGAAATGTCCTTAGTTTTCTGCTCTTGCTGTTTCAGAGTGAAGGAATATGTATATATAATAATAAACGGTATTCTTTGAGGGCTTACCATATAGCAAGTGCATTACATGCATTACATCATTTATCCCTGCAACAACTCCAATGGAGGAGTATAGTCATCATTTTACAGTTGAGGAATTGATGCTCAGAGAGGTTAAGTGATGTATCCAGTGGCCAACAGCAGGTAAATGGAGGAACAGAGTCTTAAAGTCCCAAGAAGTAAGATGAAGTTGGAGACAAAAGAAAGAAAAGGCTGTATAGGTAGTTTTTTAAGCTCTTGGGTCCAGTTGGATTTAAATCATGTCATTTAGCCCAGGTTTCTTGATTTCTTTATCTATAAAAGGCAAAATGACCTCAGGGTAATTGTAAGGATGGAATATGATGAAGAACATAAGTACTTAGGGATATGCTGGGCAAATAGTACTCAAGTATTAGCTGTTATCATTGCTACCAATTTCTCTTTTTGAGTGGGATTAACTCTTTAATATACTTTTAATCTTTTACTACAGAAAATTTCACTTATTTGGTCAAGGGAATAGCATAATGAGCTCCGTCATATCCGTCACCCAATTTCAACAATAAGCTGCATTCTGCCATTCTTATGTTCTCTATATCTTCACTCACCTCCCATCCCCATTCAGTTATTTTGTTTTTTATTCTTTTTAAAAAAATGTCATACCCCTAAGTGTACAAATCTTAGCTGTGCATTTCTGAAAAAATGAATACACTCATGTAACTCAGATCATTGGGATGTAGAAAGGTTTCATCTTCCCAGAGAGTTCCCTTGTGTTCCTTTTAAGTTATTCTGGAGGAAAGGGGATGTTAACTTTTATTATGGAAAACTTCAGAGTATATAAGGAACCTTCACGTACCCATCACCTAGCCTTGACAATTATCAATATATATTTAAACCAAATTTCATCTACAGCCCCATCTATTCTCCTCCCACCCCTAATTATTTTGGAGCAAATCCCAAACATAAAAATCCTGTAAATGTTTTGGTAAGTATTTTTGAAAGATAAGATGTCTTTTTATTATTATTATTATTATTATTATTTAGGACACAAAGTTTGCTTTAAATATTTTTTTGTGGGGGGAAGGACTCTATTCTTCTACTCAATTAAGAGAAACATTTTTACAGTCTTGAGGTCTTTTATTTTCTTTACATTTATCATGCCATGAATTCATAGGGAATGTGTTCCAGCAGTTCGCGCTCCTTTCTGTTGATTCTCACAAAGTGTGCTTCCCTGGGTGGGTCAGGCTGACTCTTCAGTTGAACCCAAGTACCATTCTCTTTGGCTTCCTTCTTTTTCTGATCATTTATCTTTACATGCTCCAGGAAGCTATCTCAGCTCTTTGAGCATTTAGTATGCTCAATGGGTACATAAATTCTCTTGGCAAAAATCTTGCCCTTAACTTTTTTTACAACAGTGCCAACAGCATGATGAATAACATTGTAGGTTCTTCCAGTTTTGGCATCGTAACATTGGTGGGACATTCCATTTTGAACAGTGCCCATTCCCTTGATGTCCAAAATATCATCTTTCTTGTAGATTTACATAATTGTGGCTGAAGGAACAACTCCATGTTTTCTAAAAGCCTAGAAAACATATAGCGGGTACCTCTCCTCTTTTGTTTGTGTTGGTCATTTTGGTGAATTACTGGAAGCTGGCAGTTCTGCTAAGATGTCTTTTTAAAAACACAGTCATGGGGGCGCCTGGGTGGCTCAGTTGGTTGGGCAACTGCCTTCGGCTCAGGTCATGATCAAGTCCCACATCGGGCTCCCTGCTCAGCAGGAAGCCTGCTTCTCCCTCTCTCACTCCCTCTGCTTGTGTTCCCTCTCTGGCTGTGTTTCTCTCTGTCAAAAAAAAAAAAAAGTCATGATATTATAGTGGGAAAAAATTTTAATTCCTTAATCTGATTTAGTGGGGGTAAGGGAAGGAAGACAAAAGATGTATCTATGTGTAAATGGTACTTTAAGAAAAAGGTGGAGTTGGGGGTGGTGATGAGGATTGTTTTTCTTGTTTGCTCATACTTTCATACACACTCTAGCTTTGTTAAGACTCTTCCTAACTCTAATATTTTCCTTGTCCTTAGCTCCATTACTTGCCACAGCCCACGTGAAACCAGGAGAGACCCAAGAGGAAGAGGCTAACTCAGGAGAGGTATGAAACACTGGAATGAAAACGGGGTTTCTGCAGGGTACTTGGTGCTTCAGGAATCCCTAGACTTTTGGGATTTCTGGTTAACAAGAGATGTTTTACATGATCAGACCACTGTGGGTCATTGGGTCCTGAAATGCACCTGAGGTCATGTGATGACTAAATGAGGCATAATTTAAAAATGTGGGGAGAGGCTTTTTATTTGAAGCAGAATTACAAGTCATTAGAGCTGGGAGATGACCTAGACACACAGGTCATCCCAAGACATGCCTGGTTTATATCTGTTGTCCTAGCTAATTATTAATATCTACTCCTCTCCATTCTCAAAAGTAGCTTGGTTTGGACTAGAGTATGATGACTCGAGCCAGAAAGGATGATCAGCATTAGCGAACATGTCGTTTTGTGTTTTAAAGATTTTATTTGAGAGAGAGTGTGTGTGCATGACAGGTGGGGAGAGGGCGCAGAGGGAGGGGGAGAAGCAAACTCCCTGCTGAGTAGGGAGCCCAACTCAGGGCTCAGTCCCGGGACCCTGAGATCATGACATGAGCCGAAGGCAGACACTTAACTGACTGAGCCACCCAGCACCCTGAACATATCATTTTTAAACTGGGATAACATCAATGATCATTTTCTTTGTCAAAGGTAGATGTCTAAGAATTTGATCACATATAAATTATATCAAAGCATCAAAAGCATATAAATTATCTACTTGATTGTATGCCATGGCAAACTTCATTGCAGTCTGATAAGCTTTTCCCTTGTGCCGTGATTCAGGGCATTCTCTGCCCTACCTCTAACTGGTAAGTGTTGAGAAAATGCAAATTTAACTACAGTGTAGTATTACGTAGTTGGGAGATATTGTTTCCCACAAAAAGTCACATGGGACTTGGGGTTTGTCTCTACCGGGGTCCTTTCTTAGCGCACATATCTGAGGCTTGGCTAGGTAATACCTATTTCTTAAGTCTCTGATTTACCAAGTCCTGCAGTTATCAATCAGGGGTAAAGCCAGATAGTTCTGAGGCTATCTGGGACTCCATCTCCAAGCTGCCAGAATTCTAATGCCCTCTTATTTCCTTCCCAGGAGCCATTTCTTGAAACTCGCCAGGATGGTGTCTCTCGTAGATTCATCCCCCCAGCCAGGTGCCTACCACTCCCCAGCCCCGTGTTCCTTGCCAAAGGCCAGTAGAATTTTAATGGAACCCAGAATTGAGACCTGAAGCCAGGTGACAGAGATAAATTACCTAGTCTTTTGACTCTTCCAGAAAAGATATATTCTCTTATACCTGGCCCATCACTTGCCAGTATTGGTTTTCCCTGTAGCCATTCACACAATGGGAAGGGACAGTGGCTATCATGATGAAGAATTGAGAAGAGTCTGAGGCAGTAAATGACTAATAAGAGAGATGGACTCTTGAAAGGCTTTAAAATAGCAGTTGTTGTTAGACATTCAGTTCTTAGTTGTTGATGCAGCTGAAGCCTGCTGACGAGGGGTATGATATTTAAAAATGGTCTTTCCTGACTCTCCTTCCTTTTCTGCTATAGACACACACACACACACACACACACACACACACACACACACCCCTGCTTTTGATGCCCCCTTTCCCTCCTTAGTCCATCCAGGCCAACCTTCCTGCTCTGTGCCCCTGTGGAAGACCACCATGGCCTTCCCCTGGGAGAGAGGTACCCTTGGGAGGTCAGTCGGGCTAGGAGTGGGTATGCGCCCTGAGGCCCCTCAGCCGGTGCTTGAGAGTCCCTGCCACTGACACTGGAGTAGGTGGTGGAGGCCTCTCTGCTCCCTCATGAGGCCTGTGGGCGGGGGGGCTGTCTGCAGGATGATGTCTACAGAAAGTGCCAACAGCTTCACTCTGATCGGGGAGGCATCTGATGGCGGCACCATGGAGAACCTCAGCCGAAGACTGAAGGCAAGTGGGTAGCATCGCAGCGTCCAGCGGCGGGCCTGGCTGCTAGAGCGCGTGGCCCGACAGTCACAGGGGGCAGTCCCTACCCTGACTCTTCCCCACCCCACACTTCTAGGTCACTGGGGACCTTTTTGACATCATGTCAGGCCAGACCGATGTGGATCACCCGCTGTGTGAGGAGTGCACAGATACTCTGTTAGACCAGCTGGACACTCAGCTCAATGTCACCGAAAATGAGTGTCAGAACTACAAGTGAGTGCCTCCAGAGCCGGTGCCCGGAAACCAAGACCTGGATCTGAGCGCTGTCCCTGCTGGGAGACTGCCTGGCTCTTACCCGGGAGCTGTGCTCAGGTAAACAGCATAAAGGGTTCCCTGCGGTGAGTATATTCTGCCTGTGCACTCGGCAGACGCTGTTTAGAGATCTTAGAGCAGATGAACGAGGACGACAGTGAACAGCTGCAGACGGAGCTAAAGGAGCTGGCGTTAGAGGAGGAGAGGCTGATCCAGGAACTGGAAGAAGTGGAAAAGAACCGCAAGATAGTGGCGGAAAATCTCGAGAAGGTCCAGGCTGAGGCTGAGAGACTGGATCAAGAGGAAGCTCAGTGAGTGGTCACGCTATTCCTCCGTCTTCCTGGCCTCGAGGCTCCAGGGAAGTGGCTTCTAACTGAATATGTCTGTGTACTTTGTAAGCTACAGTCACCTGTCCTTTGGCAGCTTGTCTGCTCTAGACCCCACATATTATTTTTAGGCCCAGTTCCTTGAGGTCTTTTGGGAGGGTTCTGTATGAGGAGGGCCGCCTAAGTAAGGTGAAAAAAGTGTGTCAATTAAATAGAGAGCAGAGAAACGAGGGTTCTAGTTGCATTTCCACCATGTAGGGAACTGTAAGTCAGCCACCCAACCTGGCATCCTCCTCTGGAAAGATGAGCATGTTGGCCTACGTTCGTTCTTTCCCAGCCCAAAAGTTTCGCTCGTGATCTTGACCTGAGAGAACTCTCTGTCTAGGGAGGAGACCCAGTGTCGACACTAACTAAAGTTGGGGAAGTGATGAACAGAGAAAAAAGTTAATTCTTTCAAAGTAGCGAACAAGTTAGGTGCAGAGAGTGAAGTTCTAGAAGTTCAGTTATGGTCATTTCACGGAAAAAGCCACTCTTAATCCCCTCACCTCACCTGTAAAAGATCAGAAATATGAGAGGCAATTGGCCCTGGTTTCAGAGAGTCCTGTTCTCCTCTACCTTTTGCATGTGGGCAGCTGGAATTTGAGACCCTTTTGTTGCTTGCAGGCAGAACAGCTAGGGCCTGTATGTTCCTTTGAATGGGATCTGTGCCAAACGGAAAGGCTGCTGTAACTAGGTCTCACCATAACCACCAGACTGAATTGTTATGAGGGGAGATGAGAGAGAAGTTTCAGCACCAGACCAGCAGCCTTCAGTGGCCACCTTGCTGCTCATAGGTATCAGCGGGAGTACAGTGAATTTAAGCGACAACAGCTGGAGCTGGACGATGAGTTGAAGAGTGTGGAAAACCAGATGCGTTATGCTCAGATGCAGCTGGACAAGTTGAAGAAAACCAATGTCTTCAATGCGACCTTCCATATCTGGTAATGGGGGCTGGAGGGTAGGAGGGCCTGGGGAGCACTGCAAACCTGCAGCTTAGCTGCTGACCACTAGGCCGGGGTGCCCACCTCCCATGAAGTCGGACTATACCTAGTACCCCATCCAGGCTGCTTTCATTCCCGTGATGGGATAGGCACCTCTGGGGATTGGAACTTTAGAGCTTGGTGATGTCTGCTCCCCCAAGGAAGGGAAAAGATCTGAGCCCTCCAGTCCCACAAAAACCTGTCATCTGCCTGGGTGCTGGCTCTAGGATCGTTGATGTATTTATTTGACATTTGGTCTATTTAACTAGTATTTGTTGAGCATCTCATACATGGCGGGCACCATGTTAAGCATCAGAAGGCAACAGCATTCAACATGCGTTCTGCCTTCTAGTTGCTTAGAATCTCGTGGCAGGGATGGCTGTGTGATAGCCTGTTGTGATGCGGTGTGATAACTGTGAACCCTGGTGTGTGGGGGGGTGCTCGGGGGCCGCATAAAGGCACTTGGCGCAGTTTGGGAGCGCCACATGGAAGGTTTGCCCCAGGGGAGGTTGTTGTTTAAGCTGAGACACGAAGTGGAAGTCTGCAGAGGAGGATTGTTCCTGGCAGAGGAACGTCATGTGCAAAGAACAGAGGAACATGGGAGTGGTGAGTCCGGAGACCAGAAAGGAGCTTATTGTGACTGGAGATTGAGTGCAAAGGGGAGAGTGACAGGATATGAAACTGGAGAGCGACCAGTTCCCCCAAGGATTCTGTAGGCCTCAATGAAGGGATTTGGGCTTCACCCAAAGGGCAGTAGAAACCTCTGAAGCATTTTAGGTAGAGAGGTGACAAAATTACGTTTGCGTTTGTGAATGATCGCTTCACCTTTGGCAGGGGGGAGGGCAGTGCCCGTGGCAAGGAGACTTGTCAGTAGGACTCTAAGCGGGAAAAGATAGAGCAGTGGTATTGAGTTTGGAAAAAAGTGGATAGATTGAAGAGATTTAGGAAGTTTGGTCAAGAGGCTTAGTGTTTTTTGAGGGGAGGGAGCAGAAAGTGAGCATTCAGGAATGATGTCCCCGTTTCTACCTTGGCATCTGAGCACAGGGGGAAGGAGGATGACTCAACATTTGGGCACATATTTAAAGTGCCAAGCAGAGGGGCTCCTGGCTGGCTCAGTCGGTAGAGCATGCGGCTCTTGATCCTGGGTTGTGAGTCCAAGCCCCACGTTGGGCACAGAGCTTACTTAAATAAAGTGCCAAGCAGAGCTGAGGTATACGAATGTGGAGATGAGTAGAGAAATTTATGCAAGGGTTTAGGCGTGAACTGGAAGTCTCAAATTGCTGAGTGTTAAGGTCTCCCTGTGTTTCCCTCCACCCTCCCGCCTTCCTCCAGGCACAGTGGACAGTTTGGCACAATCAATAACTTCCGATTGGGTCGCCTGCCCAGTGTTCCTGTGGAATGGAATGAGATCAATGCCGCCTGGGGTCAGACGGTGTTGCTGCTCCATGCCCTGGCCAATAAGATGGGTCTGAAATTTCAGAGGTAAGAAATGCCCCCCTTTCTTCGGGTGTGGCATGTGCTTGATATAATCTGTTCTCCAGCCTGGTGCCCATCTGCTACAGCAGGAACCCTTGCTCCCAACACCCTGAGAGTTTTCTGTCTATGGAGACTCTGCCTCTGATTGTCCCTCTTCCGACAGGGCTCTCTCCACTCACTGAGCAGTCCTTGAACTGCGTGACCAGAGCTGCGCTACCCAGCCTAGCTTCCCTAGAACCTTGGCGGTTCCTCAAGCTGTTTTTAGCTTTTGTTTCTTTCAGCCTAAACAAAACCTCCATGTACCAACGAAAGGCCCCCAGAGAATTATATAATAAATTAGTTTGTTCAGTGAACGACATCTTTTAAACACGAAGTCTCTGGGGAGATGAGAGAGACGGGTGGCAATAACAGAAGTAGTCCTTGGGTAGGATGAAGTCTGAAAATACACTGGGCTCTAACGTTCTAGTACTAATCACTTTAGCAGGAGCCCTGTATCCATCTCCATACGTATCTCCATTGTAGGTATCGACTTGTTCCCTACGGAAACCATTCCTACCTGGAGTCTCTGACAGACAAATCTAAGGTATTCTGGGAAGCCCCATTTTCAGTGAAATGCAGAATCCTCGTACTTCCTGAGGGAATGATTTACTTTTGATAATAGCATTTCTTAGTTTCTTGCTTAGAGGTATCTCATGACCCCATGTCTTGTTCGGTGTCTTCTCTAGGTCAGAATTAGCTCTTTGGGGCCTAGAAATACAAAGTAAGTTTTTACAATCTGTTGAAAAGGGTTAAGGGCAGATCAGAGGAGTAGGTGTGTGCTAGGGTGGGAAAGGAATCACCATGAGATCAAGTGCTTAATTCATTTCTGTTGATGGTGAAGCAGTTCTTGGTGCCTCTTATTGGCCCGAGTTTACTGTTTCCAGTAGAATACAGACAGAACATGACTTGAGAGGTTGCTAGGCTTGGGAACAATCTCTGGTAGCCAGTCTTAGTGCCACCCCCTTAGCTGGTTCTTTCTCTTCTTGGGCAGGAGCTGCCGTTATATTGTTCTGGGGGGTTGCGGTTTTTCTGGGACAACAAGTTTGACCATGCCATGGTGGCTTTCCTGGACTGTGTGCAGCAGTTCAAAGAAGAGGTAGAGAAAGGCGAGACACGTTTTTGTCTTCCTTACAGGTCAGTATTCCCTAATGCTGAATGAACGTGGAGTAGGACCAAATTGAGCAGAATTGAAGGGACAGTAAGAATGGAAGCAAAACATAGTGTAAATGGTGGGAAAGCAGAAAATGCAGCAAAATCCCATGACACTGATGGGCAAAGACGGATTCAACATTCCGAGCAGGACCGAATGCGACCACCTGGTCCCTGAGGAGAAAGAGTATTCTCTTCGGTGTTTTGGGGGGATTTTTCTCAGCACAGATCTCAAACCAGTTCTCTAATTTCAGGAAGCTTTTCCCCTTAACCTCTTGGAAATAAATAGGAATGCTTCCTTTGGTCAAATTTTGTAGGGAGCCCAGTGAGAGACGGAGACCTTAGTTTAAGAGACTAAGCCTGAGCTGCTTCTGTCACCCCAAAACAAAGCATTTCTTTTCTTCTGCCTCCCTTCTCTCCCCATGAGGGATGCCTAGGAAAACAGTCAAGAGTACTGTAACCCCAACTGCTCCAGGCTTCTCACTTGTTTGGGTGTGTGTCCTGTCTCTGTACTCCACAATGACAACGAGGCTCTTGTGACAGCCTTCTTGATGTTTCGCTTTCAAGCAAATCCAAAATACACTACCATTCCTGGCCAAGAGTTCTTTACTAGATAAAATGACGTGAATGGTCCCATGATCAAGTACCTGCCCATTTGCCTGAACTGATTTAACTCGGATCTCAGTTACTAATGAGCTCTGCTGTGTCCATCTGCAGGATGGACGTGGAAAAAGGCAAGATTGAAGACACAGGAGGCAGTGGCGGCTCCTATTCCATCAAAACCCAGTTTAATTCTGAGGAACAGTGGACAAAAGCTCTCAAGTTCATGCTGACGAATCTTAAGTGGGGGCTTGCTTGGGTGTCCTCACAGTTTTATAACAAATGACTTTTTTCCTTAGGGAGACAAGTTTGCCTTAAAGGCTTTAAATTTTGTTTTGTTTGCAAAGAGAAAAAACTGTTTTAAGTTAAACTCGGGTCCTACTAAACAGCACATGTTTACAATACCAGAAAAGAAAAAAAAAAATCCACAAAAGCCACTTTATTTTAGGATATCATGTGACAGATAGTTTCCAGAGCTGCAACATGCCATGTACAGCTGCCAGCCTTTATCATCGTTTCGACTCTTAACCCCATACCTTCCTTGCCCTCTCTCCCCTTAAAACAACTAATTTAAATTTGCTTTTGCTGTTGTTAGTTACTGGAGTTGAATTGAGATCGATGTGTTTTCACTGGGTTTTCTCTCTCTCAACTTCCTGTACTTAAAATATGAACTAGAAACTTCTGTCTGCACTGAGATGACGAGATGTGTGAGACCTACAGCTGGATAACATGAGAAAGTGACACATAAGCTTTGGTCATCGGTGGTGTGATCAGAAGCTTAAAATTGAACACTTGTCCTGTCTCGGTTCTCGTGCCGACTGCCTACTCTGCTCTTTGTTGGAAATATGAAATGGTGTTTGATATTGTCTGAGACATTATGGAGAGATTAATTATTTGTAATAAAAGATTTACTGCAGTCTGATAACTGCCCAGAGGTGCACCGTTGGGTTTTTTGTTGACCGAGATAGAGTACTTTATATTCCGGGAGTATTGAGTTCAAGTGCAGTTATGTGGAAATTCTGTCGAAACATGTTTAGAGATGGATTAGTGTTATTTTTAAAAAACTCATGGCGATAGTCAGCTGTAGAGGAAGCCTCTGTTGTGTCACATCTCAGTGACAAAACAGATGTTAAGCTAACTGTAAGTTAATAAAGGCTGCCTCCTCGCTGCTCAGTCAAGGTCACCCAAACAGTCCCGGTTTTCAAGCCTCTGGTTAATACTCATTTCCATGTCTGGTGTTCTCTCTCAGTGAAATGACTAGTTAAGGAAAAGCTATAAATACCTCGTTAAACAAAATGAACCTACTTCACTAATATTCTGTCTCCTCCCGGCTCCTTGACATTTTCAGTCTTGATATGACGAAAAGGACATGGTTGTCAACTTTAACTCTCTCTCTGATGCAGACAGAAAATGGAGCATGAAGTTGGAATACAAAACATAGTTCAAAAGATATGCAGAACTCTTGTACCTTGAGCCTGAGAGTCAACAAAAGGAGGGCTGGGAGCAGTGACGGAAAGCTGTTTGTACTTGGTGGGCTGAGCATGCCTCAGATGTTGGAGGCAGCAGCCGCCCTCAGAGCTCTGGCCTCCAGGTGGGGAGGAGCAGGCTGCCGTTGCTCAGGAGTGTTGGCTCCCACGCTGTGAGTCAGGATTGCATAAGAGAGCTCAGCTATGCTTTCCAAGGCAATGCCCGTGATACTCTGCAAATGCCCTACAACCTGAAGAAAGAGACAGATTCCGGATTACTAAATAACCTCCACGTGTTTTAGCACACAGACACATCGCTTGGGCTGTTCTCTCAAGCCAGATATCAATTTTTTTGTTTCTCTGTGTTTGCAGAGAAGATTAAATCCAGATCCCAGTATTTGCCTGGGACCGTGTGAGCCTGGAAAGTTTCTGCTAGGCATTTCATTCTGCTGGAGATAAAGTCTGTGAAATACGAAGAGGCATTGGAGCCTAGACTTTGTCTTCTACTGGGGAGCGTATACTTATTGGACCTGAACATAATAGTGGGTTATTATCAGAAAGGGAGAGGAACAAGCTGAGCCTGGTCCTCCATTTCCAGTTCCATAAGGGGAAAACTGGAGAGCGCTTTTCAGGCCTACCCTAGTGTTTCCTCCCCTAAATGCTGCTTATTCATTCTCATGCTGGGTCTTGACTTATTTTTTATAAGCTGTCTTCTCTTTTCCCTTAACCGATGGGAGAATGCTTTCTATTACGTGAATTCTGACCGTGCCAGTCCTGCTCAGTGGCACGCACCTGGCTCCAGCACTCGTGGTTTTGGATGAAAGCACTCGCCGCAATGATTCCTACCGCCAACAGCATGAAGTCTTCCTTCACTGAAACAAACTTTTCCCTGAGTGATTAAAACCATATTAATTTTGGAGCTTGAATGGAACTTGATCTTCAAATCCTAGGGCCATGGGGCTTCAACTATGAGTTGTTTATGTTGATCATCTTGGACTTTTTTAGATAAGGAATGAAATGGCCAAGTGATGGCTAATTGGCCCCCTCCCCCAACCCACCAGGGCCACCAGGGATCAAAACCTGAGCCTCCTGACTGGTTTATCGACCTTTGTTGTCCCATCTGTCTCCCTAACAAATGTAACTGAGCCTTTTTACCATTCTGACTTTACAGTAATCAAACACTTTTGTCTAAGTCACAACCCTGTGACTGTCTTTCTTTTCCTAAACGACAAAAGGTAGCCCAGTAATCTCAAATTGAAGCAACAGTAAAGGAAGAACTATGAAAGAAAGTATGTTAATTACCTGCAGTCATTTAAATTTAAAAGCAAAATCCTTTAGGGTTTTTGCTGATGGGACTCAGTCACCTGCATCCAAGCAACAGACTGGGAGTTCATTAAAACCAGTGACCTGTGCAGGTTATCTGTGGACTGGATGCCTTATTGGGTAAATTCCATTCCCATGGTATGTTCTCAAGGTGTGCTTCTAACACTTTCTGGAAGAGGCCCACCCAAAGGAGTTGCCTTACCCTTGGAGCTGACTGGGTACAGCGTTTTCAATGGAAGCCCTCAGCAGGCTCTCATATATGGGTTCATGCAGGAGATAGACAAGGTCCAGCAGGGTCAGGCAGGTTGCATGCAGCTGTGGGGGAGGGACCAAGCAGCCATTGTACCCTACGGAAGGATGGGTGTGACAAAGAGGGGTAAGTGATCATAGTCATCACTGACATGTGACATAAAGCTCTTGAGCTAATGCATTTCACGACAGAAAACCTCTTTAGTTGGAGGTCAATTT
This sequence comes from Spilogale gracilis, assembly GCA_004023965.1. Lineage (NCBI taxonomy): Eukaryota > Metazoa > Chordata > Mammalia > Carnivora > Mephitidae > Spilogale > Spilogale gracilis. The sequence continues at coordinate 49,804 of PITA01007779.1, read as the reverse complement.
TAAAGGCTAAAGGGAGAGAGAAATCTCCATCTGCCATGTATACACAATTAGAATATATTTGTTCCCTCTTATATCATGCCTCTCTAGAAAATCACCTCTTTGATCCTGTGATAAGAGAGTGCCCAACAAGTCCAAATAGGAGCCAGGTGCTGAGGCCTGGGTTTCCTTCCCTGATAGGTACCTGAGGGAACACTTCCTGCTGTTTCTCATTGGTGGGTTCTGCCCACTGCTTCCAAACCCCTGGGCACATTCTTCTTGCCTTCTATGGAAGATTCCAACCTACATCCCCTGACACACTTAATAGATACCTAACACCTCCAGAAGCACCTCCACATATGCCAGAGGAGTGGGCAGATTGATTTGGAAGTTCAGGGACTTCAAAACATCAAGCTCTGACTCCAGCAGTTCTTCTTTAGTGTGCATATACCCTAGAGACTGGAGGAAATTCAGGACTGTAACGTTGCTGATAATCTGAGCAAAGAAAAACAAAAACAGTGAGAGAGAGAAGGGTGTCAGACTAAAGGTCACACATCTTGGCATAGCATACAAAGCTTTTCACAATCCAGCCCATGCCTTCATCGCGTCTTCTCTCTTGGTAATTGCCCTTCACGCCCCATGCTTGTCATATAGGATTACTTGCAGTTCCCGAGCCCATCCAGCTCTTCCAAGCCTGTATACGTAATGCTTCCTGTGTCTGTATCTCCCTATCCTCCCTCCCCTCTCTCCCTCTTTCCTAGAAGCATCCACCCATCTCCTACCCATGCCTACCTACCCCCTTCAAGAAGTCGTTTTCTCTAAATACATTTCCTTGACTTTCCAAGGCTGAGGAGCATATGCACAGCTGTCTGTATTTACACTAACCAGAGCACCCGCCCACATTATTTGCCTGCATGTCTTCTCCCATTGGGTAATAAATTCCTTGAGAGCGGAGGCAATATTTTTACTTGTACCCATGGCACCGAGTACAGCCTCTGGCTGTAAATGACAGTGAATCTTTGTGGCAAGAATGATATTTTACCATACAGGCATTGGGTAGGGGTATGGAAACATTTTACCCTCTATAAATGTAACAGTTTGTCTTTAACACTGATAGGCCTGTTGGCAATTCAGGCACCTTACGTAAACTGTCCTTGAGTCCAAGGGGAGGAAAGGTGACCTGTATAAATGATGGCATCTGTCCAGCAATTACACTTTGGGAACAGAACTTCAGGCTATTTAAGAACTGCTTGTGTGTGTGTGTGTGTGTGTGTGTGTGTGTGTGTGTGTAGGAGGTGTGCTTATTTAGGAAGCATAATTGCACTCTGGAATTTCCACAAGAGCCGTAACACGTAGCTGAGGAGGAGGTTTCTCACAGTCGCCTGTGGATGACCTGGTTTCTGCTAACACTTAGGTCCCCAGGAGGGAACCCAGCTCCTTACTTTATAGTGGAAGGAAAGCTTGCTTGCCAGTTGAACACATGACACAAGACGCAGGATAAACTTGTTGAAAAGCTGCTCTTTCAGAGCTTTCCAATTCTGAGGCTCCTTCTTCTCTCTCAGTGGGATCGTGGCTTGCCTGTACATATTCTCTGCCTGCTTAACCATAAACCTAGGAGGGATGGAAGGGAAGAGTAAACAATCCACACTTACTCAAACTAAAGGGACTTTGTGCTCTCAGCTATGCTATATCTCATCTCCTCTCCAGTCTCAGTCCCTGGCTGAGAAACGGACATTTGCAAGTAATAGAGGGTGCCAAACCAGGTCTTGTGGTAAAAGGGCAACTGTACTTTTTTTTCTTTTTAAAGATTTTTTTAAAAGATTTTATTTATTGACAGAGAGGGATCACGAGTAGGCAGAGAGGTAGGGTGAGAGAGAGAGGAGGAAGCAGGCTCCCCACCGAGCAGAGAGCCCAATGCGGGCCTCGATCCCAGGACCCCTGAGACCATGAACTGAGCTGAAGGCAGAGGCTTTAACCCACTGAGCCACCCAGGCGCCCACCTTTTAAAGACTTTTAAGGGTACATTAGTCCTTCGGAGAGGTGCCATTCACAAAGGCCTATGCCCAGAGCTTTACCTTTCTAGGATTTCTACAGCCTGGTAGCTCACAGATTTCTCCAGACACCATTGTTCAGACAGGAGAAAAACAAACTCTGCCAAAACAAGAAAGAAGAGACTACTTCACAAGGTGCAACCAAAACCATTCTGTGAACTCCTGGCATTGTGTAAAAAAGCCATGATGGGGCCAAGGGAAGAGGGGCAGGGGGTGAGAAGGGAGACTGAAACAACCCAAGCTGAGCTGAGTTCCCTTCCCTGCCAGCGGTCAGATCAGAGGCACAAAAAAGGAGGCTGACCAAGCAGCGAAGACAAGGACTTAACCAAGCCCCCTCAGTGACCCTTGAGCCTTCCTGTGGGTCTCAGCTGATAAAAGGCTTGGCCAGCTACACACAAACATACCAGGTGGTCAAGTTGGCCTCTACACCATGCTGGGAACCTCCAGCTTTAAGGGAGATTCTTGGATGGATAAAAACCCTAAGCTGTATATTCTGTTTTCAGTGGAATGTTGACAGGAACAGAAAAGTCCCTCCTGGAGCTTTGATATTCTTTATAACACTGTTTGTTTAGAACCACCCTCTGGAGAGCTCCCATTGCTTTAGAAACACGATTCACCTTACAGCTGGACACCATCTCCCCACCACCAGTTTGTTGGGTAAATCTGCAGTGGCTGAGCTTCTCCCCAGGAGCAAGTTTGTTACTGTGGAGTGGCTTGTTTGAAAGAAATATCCCCTAGATCAGGGAACATAGCCTACTTTGTTGGGGTGAGGGGCAAAGTCAATGGGGAGGTGGGAAGGGCAAGATACCTTGGCAAGATCTTAGGCCACCTCTGTTTCTCTTTGAAAGAACAGCCACAGATAGAATTCTATTTAGTTTGCAATATCATTAGAGGGTGGAAACAAAGGTAAACGTTAGTTCTCAACAAAGGAAGCTCCTGTAGAACCTGAGACTCTTAGCGCTGATCAGTAAAGAATTACACATAGTCAAAGACCATGTGTCTTCAGAGAAAGTTCAACTTTCTTGGGCACGTAGAAGTCATGTTAGCACATAGCTGAACAGTCTATTTGACATGTTACACATGTACAAAACTTTACTGTTACAATAACTAAGCCCTGCTAGCAGTGCCCAATGCAGCAGATAATTAGTTTAAGCAATTAAGCAAAATACCCTAGAACACATAATTGTGTGTTGTTAGTCCTTTTATTTGCTGGAGTTTAGGCTTCACTTCTGTTTTGTTTGTGTGTGAGGATACAGTTTGGTTTTGTTTTGGTTTGGGTCTGAATTATCTAGGCGATTGTTTCTGTTTTCTAGTTTAATTTGCCAAGAAAACTGAGGTAGGGTCAGGTGCAATGGATGATGGTTATGCCTCCCCTCCCTACTGGGTCTCCCTCCTGCACTTATGAACAAATCTATTAACTGAAAGACCCTCCCATTCTATCCTCTTAAGGTACGGCTCTTTATGTCCTTAGTTTCCATCACCGTTAACCTTCTTGAAAGCCTGGCTTAAACCTGATGCTTCCATTTATTTGTGAATTCCCTATTGTTCTGCAGTTTGGCTTCTACTTTTCCCAACTTGCTAAAACAATGATCTCAAAGGCCAGCAAATATGTCCAAATTATTAAATAACATCACCCTTTGCAACCTTTATTCCATCATTCATATCCCTGAGTCATGTGAAACAGCTGACCATCATCCTTCTGGAAACTCTTGGCTTCCAAAGGTGTCTTGGTTCTGTTCCTTCCTCCACAACCATATTTTTAGTTCCCTACATGACTCTTCTTCCTACTCCAATTGCCTGAACACGAAATGTCTCCTAAGGAACTGTCCCTGGCCTGCTTCTCTTTTTCCCTCTCAGACTCATTCTTTGCCAGTTTTCAACACTATCCTTATGAAGATAACTCCTAAACCTTTATCTCTAGTTCTGACCTCTCTTTTGACTTTTTTAAACAGCTCACTAGAAAACCTCCTTTAGATGTTCTACAAGCACTTGAAACTCAATCGATCCAAAACAAAATCTGTTACTTTCCCAAAGGTCACATTTCCTCCTTGTTCTATTTTTTAAATGAATGTGTGTGTTTCTCTTAATAGCACCACTATACTCCTAGGCTCAACCCTTTCCCACGGTCATCTTTGCCTTCTTTACCTCTTAAATTCATCCATTGCAGAGCCCCAGATTTTATTTCTGAAATGTTTTTAATCCATCCTCCCTTGTCATTCCCTCTGCCCTCTTGCCTAACAACTGAACTCCACCGGTCTACCTCCCTCCTCTCTCTCTTTACTCCAAACCGTTCTTTACATCACAGTCAACATAACTTTTTTTCTAGGGCAACGGCTAAAGTCACATCACTCCCATATTTGAAAACCTTCAATGCCTTCCTGTTTCCCTCCTAAGCTAGGTATAAACTCCTCCCCTTGGCATTCCCCACGGAATGTCTCTAAACTACTTTTCTGGTCTTGATTTCAACTATTCTTCCACAGGCTCTGGACAACTCTACCCACACTCACCCCCAAGCTTCTCTATTTCCATGGCCTTGCTCCTGTTATCATATCCTTTTGGTAGAAACGCTGTCCCCCCACCTCCACCTTCGCCAACCAAAATGACATCCTTCCTCAGGGTCTACCTTAATTTTTCCTAGCCTCACTTCACCCTATCACTCCTTCAATTCCCATTGCTTCTTTATCTGGTGTGTCACTTATCTGACGGTGTTTGTGCCTAGTCATTTAGAGATTTGGTCTAATAGCCTCCGAAGCAGGGACTGAATCCACATCCCAGTGGTGTGGGTGAGCGCTCTGCCCGGGCGGAAGTCAAGGGGAGGGCGCCGCGGGGCCTCCTTCCGCACCACACGCCCTGTACCCGGCATCATTGTTTGAATGAATAAGGTAAACTGAATTTCCAGGTTGGTGCTTCAAAGACGGGTGCCCCTGTCTCCCATGAAACTCGTTCCCCAGCCCTGCGTCCACACCCACGATCCGGGTCTCCCTGAAGCTGCCCGGCCGGCCCGCGGCCTCCTGCACCGCTCGCTCATTCTGCTGCGCCAGGTGGAGCAGAGCGTCTTCGATCGTCTCCGTGGCGACAGCTCCGAACTGAAAATCACTGAGGGAGGCCAATCTTGACCTCACAGGTCCGTTCATTTTCAGAAGCCTTTGGGGACACCTGGACGGCTCACTGGATCCATAAGCCCACCCCCTTTGCTTCACTCCAGACAGAATCTTCTGCCTTCCGTGTGCTTGTCTTCACCTCAAGTGTGAGGAAAACCCAATCTCCACCGCGGCCTCGAGCTCTCCACAACCTATTTCCGCCCCAACGGCCGCGCATCTGCTTAGCCAATCAGAAAGTTCGGCCGCTTGCCGCGTTTCCCCACCTGGGTTCTTCCCCTACTGCTAGGAGCCCCGCTCGCTTGGAGAAAGAAAACGCGGACTACAACTCCCAGCGTCCCCTGCTCCGGCCCAGGACGGCTTTCCCAGCAAGCCTCGCGCCCTGGGACTACGGTGGGCGGAACGGCAACATGGCAGCCCCGGGAGCTGGTGACCCTCTCCATGCTAAGAGTGGAAAGGCCCCTGTGGCTCAGCGCATCGACCCGACTCGGGAGAAGCTGACTCCCGAGCAGCTGCATTTCATGCGGCAGGTGCAGCTCGCCCAGTGGCAGAAAAGTCTGCCACAGCGGCGGACCCGAAACATCGTGACCGGCCTGGGCATCGGGGCCCTGGTGTTGGCGATTTGTATCCGTCCAGTTTGTAGGCTCTGGAGACTGCATATGGGGACAAAGGGAGCAGAGGCGCGTAGTAGGGCTATGTGGCGGTGCTAAAAAGAGCCCGAGCTGTGAAAGTCTTGGCCATTTCTGATGCCGAGCCAAGCGTTTGATGTACCTTATTTTGTCATTTTAAAATGCTCTTTTAATAACTTAATAGTAATAAAGGATTCGGAGTCAGGGCTCAGAAAAGGAGAAGGCAGAAGATGGAATCACTGATTTGGGAGGGTGAGAGAGTAACAAGGGTGGTGGAGAAAGTCTGGGAAAAGGCAATATGCATACTCCAAGAGGTTTCCTGAACCCGTTTCCCCAGATGGCTACACCTTCTACTCCGTGTCTCAGGAGCGTTTCCTAGATGAGCTGGAGGATGAGGCCAAAGCTGCCCGAGCCCGAGCCCTGACGAGAGCATCAGGACCCTGAACCGGATGGGTACTGCACATCTCCAACCTCCTGGAGCCCCTTCACATGGTGGATGATGCCCCATGACCTTGTAGAAATTGGAGCCTGCACACAGCATTGTTGGCCTCAACCGTGGACGATGATTAAGCCCAAGAGTTTTTTTGCATTTGGCCATGTCAAGGGAATATTGCCCACTTTACACAAACTGTGTCCAGTCACTGAGCCCTTCTTCTATTTTGTTTCTTTGTTTGAGAGTTATATGACTTTGGCTTTTCTCAGGATTTCTGACCTTGTGGTTTTACCCTCTTTACCTCCCAGCCACTTAGCTGTTGGGGTGGGAGTGGGGGTGGCAGCTCTGGGTAGTGTTGGAGCCTCAGGTAGGAAAGATGGAGTTAGGTTGAGAATAATAAACTGAGTCACCTCTCTTGGAGCTACGTGAGTGTGTTAAGGCTGACGGGTGGGGTGACTGTACTGGAAAGCTCCACAGGCTGTAGCTGCAGCAGTGGCATTGCCCCAGGGAGCTGTAAATATTTAACTAGAATTACTTTTTCTGTGAGATCTTTTCCTTCTGATTTAAGGGAGAGATCATGGTGGGTCGCTGGGCTGTGTGAGACTGAACCATGTCTTGGGGAAGGAAGGTCACTCTTTTGTCCTCTACCCTTAAAAACAATACATCCTTACTTCAACGTTCCTGCCTTTTCCCATTCTGAGAGAGAGGGGTAGATGAAAGATGAGGGACAGTCTTCCTTTTAATTTTCACTTGGGCCTGCCTCTCTCTAGCCTAGTTTGGGGTCTGGATGAGATCTTAACTTGGTCAAGTGGATCACTGACCTTGGAGTTTCCTCATGAACTCCTGGCCAGAAGTCAGAAGGCCGGACAGCTGCAGGCCTTGCTTCCCATTGTGAGGAGAGTCCCTTCTAAATTTTTTCCTGTCACACCCCACAAGGCTTTGCCCCAGTTCTGAAGGTATAACAGATACAGTGTCACAGAATCCTGGTTTCCAGCATTATTATTGGCTGTTGCAAATTCTAGTGTGAGTACACCCCCTACACTTGTTCAGCTAGGAGTGTGCCTTCTAGAAGCATCAGGGCTTGAGTGGGATTGCTTAGTGGTTGACCCTTGGCTGGGGAGGTGGAGGCATGAGGATGGTAGGCTGCAGAACCCACACCTTCTACACACAGTAAGTAGTTCCCTCATGTTTGACTCTTCCCCACAATGGAGCAGCACTCTCCATGCCCCTTTGGTCTTCCACTCCCTCAGGACAGGGGTCTTCTTGCAGAGATGTGTTGGTCAGCAGATTCTAAGAGTTCAAGCTCCTTTGTGGGCCCTGGTGTTGGGGAGACACATGGCTTCTGTTCTGAATTTACTAGAGAGAAAAGAAAAAGCATTGAAGAAACCTCCAGGATGAGAGGAGGCTGAAGCTGCAGCCAGTTACCATTCCCTGGGCTTGCCCTCCCTTGGGCCTGCCCTCACCATCCTGCCAACATCCCCGGCGAATGTCACCCCCTTGCTTGCCCGCTGCTCCTGGGAGCCGGTGCTGCTGCCACTCAGGGAGTTCCTTCGCATGATGCCTGGGTGCAGGATGGGGAGGGAGAGCACTGAGTGAGGGAAGGGGCCACGGGGAGAGGGGGGCTAGTCCCCCCACACCAAGAGGCAGACCCTGAGGGCCTGGAAAAAAGCCAGATCAGTAGGGAAGAGGAACCCGGGAAAGATGGGAGCTGGGCCACTGCCATCTCACCAGGGCCCGGGGGCTCAGAGCGCTGCAGGCTGTTGCGGCGGGAGGTGGGGAAGCTGCCTTTGGAGAGGCGGCGCTGGCGGCTGGACAGCATAGCAGCCGGGGCCACAATACCCGCTGGAGGCTGCTTCCCAAGCCGGCTGTACAACTCCTCGATTTCCTTTTTCTGCAGTGTCTGTAGGGCCTCCACCTCTGACAAGTGCCTGGGGATATACAAGGAGCATAAGCGCTAGCCATACACTTTGCTCTCCCAAGTCTACCTCTTGTCCTTCCCTCCCAGACTCACTTCTGCCGAAGACTCTGCAGCTGAGCCCAGAATTCCTCATCCTCCCCACTGCTCTCAGATTCCTCACTGCTCAGACACAGGCTGCTGCTGTATGAGTAGTTCATCCACACTGGGCTGGGGTGGCTCTGGGGTGGGGGGCTGCCCCTCACTCGGGGTTCCTTCCCATCGTCCCCTTCCTCCTCAGCTCCAGCCCCTAGGCCTTCAGCTGCACGGTCGCTCTCAGCCAGAGTCTCTCTGGCTTCTGGCCCAGTTCCGGCACTATCCTCTGTGTCTGAGCTCTCTGAGGTCAGCTGAGGGGTTGGAGGCTTCAGGGAACTGGCGAGAGTTGGGAATGTTGGTTGCAGGGGAAGATGCTCAACTGGTTCCTTGGATGAAGTCACTTGGAAACGCCCCACAAGCTGCGGCTTTCCTTCTGTAGAGTGACAAGGAAGGAGTCATAGAAGGAGGGAGAGAAATCAGGAGCAGGATATGAAGTGAGAATAATGGGCTGGGGAAGGTCAGAGGCCTCACCTTCAGAGATGGGCTCTAGTCTGGCTTCACCCAGGAGTGGCTGAGCAGGATTTGGCAGGGCCTACAAAGTGGGGTCTGTGAGGAGAGAAATGATCTAGAAGGAAGTGCCCCTAACCATCCCTCTTGGGTTTCTACTCACCTCACTCTCCATCTCAGCTGTTGGGGGTGAAGGTCTATCCTGGCCACAAGGAGCAGGGGGAGGGGGTGGGGGCAGACTAGGCAGGGGACCCAGAGGGGCTGCAGGAGACTGGGACAGGAGCCCAGGTGAGGGGGACAGCAGGGACTGGGCCACAGTCATCACAGCCAGTGAGAAGGCACTAGCGAGAGAGAGGAGAGGGGCTGCTGTGGTGGAGGGGAGGGGAGAGGTGGAGGGGGAGGGAGGAAAGGAAGAAGGAGTAAGAATGACCTGGGAGCCACTGGGAGAGAAGCCAGGTGGAGAAGGGAGGATGGAGCTCCGCAGAGAATGAGAGGCTGGGTCAAGGAACTGGGTGGCACTGGGGGAGAAGGCAAGTGGAGAGCCAGGGGAGTGTGGTGAGAGATTTGAAGACACTTGGGGGAATGGGAAGGGGCTGGAGTGTGGGAGAGAAGTGAGAGGGAAGATGGGACTTGGGGATACAGGGGTCCCGGGGGAAAACAGGCTTCCAGGAGACAAGGGGGTTCCAGGAGAAGATGAGGAGGTGGAGAAGTCTGCCCAGCTCCTCTGATCCTGGGAAGTATGGCTTTGGAGCTCTGCTGGCAAGGAAGGAGTGTTGAGTTCCAGTCCCCCCATTCCCTACACCCTTCCCAGGAGCAACCCCAAGGGTTGTGATGAGTCGGGATAGAACTCTATACATACCAGGGGACAGGTCTGTGACGGGGCCTGAGAGGACAGGCAATGGTGCTGGCTCCTCCTGAGGGAGAGAATGGGGCTCATGGTCACAGTGGGGAAGAGCTGAGTCTTAGATGGGACATTCAGAGCGGGCTTCAGCTGGGACCCATGAACCTCTAGGAGTCCATAAAGGACTTACAGGGGACTCAAAAGTGTAAGTGTAAAATATTTACAGGTGAGGGAGTATGATGTCTGTAATTTACTCTCAAGTGGTTCAGAAAAAAATAGTATGTGCACATACATATAGAGAGGGGAGGGAGGAAGACAGTGATAAAGCTAATGTGACCAAACACTGACCGCTGGCAAATCTGGGCAAAGGGTATCTAGGAGTTCTTAGTACAATTCTTGCAACTCCTCTCTGTAAGTCTGAAATTCTATCAAAATAATTAGTTGAAAAGTATGCATTGAACACATTTCTAGAACACATTTCATCAGATTCTCAAATGGGGTAAGAGTCATTGTCTTAGGGTCCCAGAGATGAAGGAGTTACAGCTAAGGGGACTGGTGAAGGCAGAGAGGAATGAAGTCTGGAGCCCAGAGGTGGGGGTGACCCAAGGGGTTTGACCTGGGAGCCCAGCGGGTCCTCAGCAGCCTCCACAGGGCCAGTATCTCTCTTCAACAGGGTCTCCACTCGCTGGATAATCTCCCGAATACGGCTCAGGAAGCCGGCTCGCTCCGAGGGCAGAATGAACTCATTATACACCTGGCAAGTGGTCAGCAGGAAGGGGAGAGAGGGCTCAATGATTCCACTCCTCCCTCCTCCCTCACTGATCTTTAAAAGCCAGCCCTTCACCTCACTGCTCTGCCAACCACCAACCTAAAACAGGTATTCAGTAAGTATCCACTGTATGCCAGGCACCGTGTGGTGTAAGAACTACAGCTTGGAGGACAGGAGCTAACATTCCTAGGATGCATTCTAGCCCAGATCCTTCCTTCCAGTGTCTTATCCAATGCCGACAACGGCTCTCCAGGATCTGTATTCACATGCCCATTTGAGAGTTCAGATAACCAATGCTAAAAAAGGTTAAGTTCAGTCTGCCTAAAATCACAGGATTTGCACCCAGATATTTCTAAAGCCAGAGCCTGAGTCCTTTCCACTGTCGCATCCTGTGCTTTTGGACACAACTCCTACTCTTGTAGAACTTGTGACTTATACCATCCAGGCTCATGTACACATCCCCCCACAAAGCTAAGTAAATACAAAGCAGTCGATGGTAAGTATAACATTCAATTTCAGAAACACTGGAGCACATACTATGTGCCAGGCATTGTTCTAGGTGAGGAATACAGAGAAGCATAAAACAAAGTCCAGGTCCCAAAGAAGCCCAAAATCTAGTGAAAGAGACACGTATACATAATATAGTGTAAGTCAGTCAATGGTAGGAACGGAATTATAATCAAGGTATAGAGAAAACGGTATACCAGCTGGACAAAAGGGAGAGCTGTTCACTGGTACAGAGTTTCTGATTTGCAAGATGAAGAGTTTCTGGAGATCTGTTTCACAACAATGTGAATATATTTAACCCTACCAAACTATACATTTAAAAATGGTTAAGATGGTGGGGCCCCTGGGTGGCTCAGTTGTTGAGCGTCTGCCTTCGGCTCAGGTCATGATCCTGCAGTCCTGGGATTGAGCCCCACATCGGGGTCCTTTCTCGGCGGGAAGCCTGCTTCTCCCTCTCTCACTCCTCCTGCTTGTGTTCCCTCTCTAGCTGTGTTTCTCTCTGCCAAATAGTCTTTTAAAATATATATAAAATAAAAATGGTTAAGATGGTAAATTTTATGTTATGTGCTTTTTGCTTCAATTTTTAAAAATGCCATTCCAAAGAGAGAGCACCCAGGTCATGGCACCCAGGAGGATAAGGGAAGCTGGAATGGCTTCACAGAGCTGAGCCTTGAAGGATGAGTAAGAAAGCAGCCCTTTAGTGAGGACCTATCATGTGTGGATACTTCTCATATAATTTCATTTCTCACACAGCTATCACTTCTCATGAATTATATATATTATATATATACCACAACATCTTGGCAAAATGAGTATTATCATCTACATTATTGAATGATACAAAGTTTATTGAGGCATAGTACAATGCTCCCGAAGAGGGAGGGGACTGGAGAGGGCTGCCCTTGAATTCAGGTCTTACGTGAAAGCCCACCCTTTCCTCTGTTCCATCCTGTTCATTGGGAAGAGAAGAGCAGGGAGAACAGCATGAGTAGTAGCTCTGAGGCATGAAAAGACAGGGCACATTCACATAGCAGTGAAGACCAGAGCAGAGCTGGGAGTGCTGGTGAATTTCAAAGGCCATGCTCCAGAACTGGGACCTTACTCTAACCACAGGTGGCTAGCCATTAATGGTGTAGGGGCAAAAAGCAGAGCAGATCCAAGCCTCAGGATAATTCTGCTGCAGAGGAGCAGAGAGTACAATGGTAGGGAGAAAAAAGAAGGTAATGGACCCTATGGCCCATGGGGGGGGCACTTTGGCTGTGTGGGATCTGAGTGGGCTTAAAAGCCTAGTAAAGAAGCCTTTCAAGCAAGAGACCCCTGAGCAGATGGAAACAGAAGTGGAAAGGCACCCAGCCTCTTCGGAGGACCATTCCGAGCCCAGTGTGGCTACAGGGAAGATGATAAGCCTGTGTGTCAATTGACATTTTGTCTCTGTCCTCGATACAACGTGAGTGACATGATGAAGAAGCTTTAAAGAGAGTTCCTGAAGCCTGATGCTTCTCTCATTCCCCTCCCTCCTTCACCGCTTGCATCCACTGCCCCCACCCCACTAAAACAGGACCCCCACAAAGATCTCCTGACAAAAGCTAGTGTGGTCTTGCCTCAGGCTTCACCCTATGTCACCTCCTTGAAACTCTCTGTTCACTCAGTTTTCCCTAAGATGTTCTGGGGCTCCTCTAACCTCTCAGGTTCCATCTCTGTGTCCTTTGGGGACCTATTCCTCCCCATCCCAGAAAAAGAGGGTATCCGCTGAGACCCACTCTCAGATCCACTCTGCCTCTTGCTTTACAAGCTCATCTCCCTTTGCTCTCCCGTCTGTGCTAACAACTCCTAGATCCACTTCTGGATCCTAGATACAGTCCTGCCTGACTGTATCCTGCTCCTAAGGAGGGTCTTACCTGCCCCTCTGTTATTCAAGCTCATCATGACCCCTAAGAAAACCTGCTTTCATTTTCCAACTTCCTCTATCCTTTAATGGTCTGCTCCCACTAGCTTCTCCATGCTACAAGTCAGCCATGATATCCCTTCTTCCTGACCCCTCATCATTTCAACTCAGTGAGTGTTTACTGAGCATCTACTATATGCATATATACCAATAAATGACTGGATTACAGAGAAATTTATTTTCCTGAAACAACCCACAGATTCACTCCTTTTCTTCTTCTCTTTCCCTATAATCCATTTTCTCCCTGGACAACTTGTAGTTTCTTGTATTCTTCGGCCAACTAGATTTCCTACTCCCAACACTCTTCCACTTCCCCTGGCAGAATGGTCTTCTTAAAACATATTCTCACCATGTCACACTCTGTCTAACTCTTAAGACCGTCTATAATCTGTGCTTACTCTACCTGCCCAACCTTGCTTCTACATTTCTCCTCTAGCAACTCTTAGTTCCAGTGACAGGGGTTTCTTCATGAAGCCCCTCCCTCCATGAGCCCCACATTCCAAGTCATTCCCTACTTCCACGCCTTTGCTTATGCTGTACTTCCTCTAGACCTGCCCTTTCTGTTCTTCACTGCTGTTCTGTCAAGACCTGGAATAAGGTCTACCTCTTCCCCCTGCTGCCCCGGGCCCCCTTTTATCCACAAACACAGGATCCCACAACACTTGTGTATACCCTTATGTTATCAGACTGCTCCAGCTGAGGCTCCAAAGCTCACTGAATATATAAAAATTTCCCCCAACTTCCAAGGGCAGAGGTGTCTTCAGTGTCACTGTGCTTTAAAAACCCTTGCTAATGAGGCACCTGGGTGGCTCAGTTGGTTGGGCGACTGCCTTTGGCTCAGGGCATGATCCTGGAGACCCAGGATCGAGCCCCACATTGGGCTCCCTGCTGGTGGGAAGCCTGCTTCTCCCTCTCTCACTCCCCCTGCTTGTGTTCCCTCTCTGGTTGTGTTTCTCTCTGTCAAATAAATAAATAAAATATTTTTAAAAATAAAAATAAATAATAAATAATAAATAAAAACCCTTGCTATTGGGTGGGAGGTAGGGAGAGTTCAGCACCAGGGGACATCAGATGGGAGATTCCTGTCCTGGACCCAGAGACTCTGTCCTCCTCTCTCTCCCCCTCACCATGGCAGCTGCGATCTCTTCCGGGCTGTCCCCATCCAGATCAAATCGGAAGGTCACCATCTTGCTATTGTGCGTCTGTAGCTGGCACTCAACCACTCTGTCATTCTGGTCTGAGACCTTCAGATTCAAAGTCAGCAGAGGGGAAGATATCAGGCCCTCTGTCCTCATCACATGTCCCCACCCCACTCCAACCAAGTGACAGTGGCCAGATTGGAACTGGAGAGAAGCAGACTCTGTCCTCAAAGTCTGGTATTAGAAACCAGACTGGCTGCCTCTAGGGTACCAGTCACATAGTGTCCTCCCTTTTTTTGGCTGACCTCCCTTACACCCCTGGCAGTTTCCCTCCTGGTCCTGTAGGTTATTCCCCATCCCCTGTACCCCTTTCTTACACTAGTGACCCGCAGCCGGGATCGAGGTCTGCGCCGGATATTTCTCCCTGGGGATCTCCGCATGCGTTCCATCCCTTCTCCCACATCACTAAGGCCTGACGCTGCATCTGAGGCATAGCTGGAAAAGAAAAGGAGATAGGAGTGTCAGAGAGGACACCGGGACCCCAGAGCGCTATATGTTTCCAGGACTCCAACTCTTACCAGAACCTACCTGTCTCCTGGGGAAAAGTCACTGCCAGGGCCAGAACGTGGAATGGATAGGGCAAAAGCCTGAAATAGGAAGTGGATTCATGAGGTCAGAGGACAATAATCGTTGGCATCCAGGGAGATGGGGGTCAAGGTGCTGGGGTACTAGGCAGAGGGAATTAAGGAAGATGAGGACAGAGTGGTAGACTTTCAGGGACATGGGGCCAGGTCACAGGGTTGGGTTTCACAAGGAGAAAGATAGGTCATAGGTTGGCCTGGAATGACTGGGAGCCCCCCATGTGACCCCCTCTCACCGAGGGCAGGCAGAGATGGGACTCAGCGGGGCTGGATGGCACCCCCCCAGGGGGCTGAAAGGCAGGGTCTGAGGCATCCAGGAAGCCGGAGGAGCTGAGGTAGCCATCAGTCTCGCAATCCGCTGGTGGGGAGGGAGGGGATCAAAAAAGGGGAAGTAAAGGGGAATGGTGGCAGAGCAGGGGTGCTGCCTGGGCAAGGAGGGGTCTGGAGCTGGGGGAGTTCTTTCCCAGAAGGAGCTTCATAGCTACATGTGGAAGGCAGGGCAAGTGACAGTGCTTTTGGATTGAACTTCTGGGCGGGGGGCAGAGGCCAAGGGTTCTGGGATTAAGGTCACACCCCAAATCGCATAGTCAGGGGTGACTTACAGGTGGTAGATGAGTAGCTGGCATGGCGAAAGAGGAAAGGCTGGTGCTGGTCTGCCTCTGGCTCCTCAGGCTCTAGGGGGAAGGCACTGGGGGGACCAGGAGTCAGGGGGACCGTTGCTGCTGGGGGTCCTGGTGCAGGGGGGAGGGCCTCCAACTCCCTAGCTTTGCGCAGCTTCTCTCGCTTTCGCTGGATGGCAGCAACTCGTTCACGTACTGCGCGGGCCACTGGCTGGTAATCAGCTTCGCAGACTAAACCCAGGGCCACCTGGAGTTAAGAGGGTGAGGAACACAGTTTGAGGTGAGGACTCTGCTCAAAGACACATCAGGACATCTTCTTGGGGCTTCCAGAATATTTCACCAGGAGAAAGTGCACTAACATTCACTGATGAGGCACTGCGCCCATTAACTGGCAACTCTTTTATCACTATCATTAAATCCTCCCAACAACTTTCTGAGAGGTCTTAGCTCTGTTCTAGACATAACTCTGTGACTAGTTCATGGTTATCTAGTAGGTCAGCTGCACTCAGGGGGGGGGAAGGGGGAACATGGGGCAATATCTGGGGACATTTATTGTCATTTATTTTGTAATTATTGACATTGTCATTATTGACATTTATTTTGACATGGTTGTCAAAACTCTGTTACTGGCATCTAGTGAGCAGAAACCAGGGCTTCTTCTCAACAACCTATGATGCACAGGACAGTCCCCCAAATAAAGATGTCAATGGTGTCATCATCAAGAATCCCTGTAAGTAATAGATCAAGATGTGATCCCAGGCCAGGTGAGCTGTGCTGCGGAGACCAGCTCTTATGCCACATTTCAAACACAGTCTCAGGTTCCTGACCCAGATCTCCCATAGAGGATTCCCCACCCCCTCAACTGCCATTCTTCTTTCTTTTCTTTTTCTTTTTCTTTTTTTTTTTTAAAGATTTTACTTATTTATTCGAAAGAGAGAGCACAGGCAGGGGGAGCAGGAGAGGGAGAAGCAGGCTCCCTGATGAGCAGGAAACCCTATGTGGGGCTCAATCCCAGAACCCTGAGATCATGACCTGAGCTGAAGGCAGATGCTCAACAGACTGAGTCACCCAGGTGCTCCTCAACTGCTATTTTTCTATCAGGAATCTCATACTCAGTTCTCCTGGGTAGCTCAGTGGGTTAAACATCTGCCTTTGGCTTAGGTCATGATCCTGGAGTCCCAGGATCAAGTCTTGCATCAGTCTGCTTCTCCCTCTGACCCTTCTCCCTCTCATCCTTTTGCTGTCTCACTCTCTAATAAATAAATAAAACCTTAAAAAAAAATTCTCATACTCTCTTCCTGCCCCGGTATGCAATCTCTGGCTTTCCTAAATCAGCTCTCCATCTTCTACCTCCCAGGTATGCCTCTCATGGTCAGACAGCCTCTGTTCATCATATCCTTTTTTTTTTTTTTTTTTTTTACAATTTTTTTAAAGATTTTATTTATTTATTTGACAGAGAGAAACACAGCCAGAGAGGGAACACAAGCAGAGGGACTGAGAGGGGGAGAAGCAGGCTTCCCGCCGAGCAGAAAGCCCGATGTGGGGCTCGATCCCGGGTCTCCAGGATCATGACCTGAGCCAAAGGCAGTCGCTCAACCAACTGAGCCACTCAGGCGCCCCTGTTCATCATATCCTTATTCATCTCAAGGATGAGCTTTGCTGTGCATGTAAGGAAGGTGGGGTGGTGTGCTCTAACTTAAAATCTGAAAGGCCCCAGTTTAAAATCTAGCTCTGCCGCTTACTCACTCAGAACCTTGGACAAGATACTCAACCGCTTTTAGACCTCCCTCTCCTCATCAGTACATCAGGATAAAATCATTCATGCAGGATTGGTAACAACAGTGGTGTGCATGTGAAAGTGCTCTAAGCTATGTACAAATGCTCAATATTAATGAGCTCCAACCATGTGCCAAGCACTGTCAGAGATAGAAAAATCAATAGAACACAGTCTCTGCCCTCAAGGAATTTATAGTCTAGTAGAGGCAAAAGACAGGAATGTCTTCTAGTATAAAACAAGACTGATAATGGTGGGTCCTGTAATGGAAAACCTGTTGAAGTGGAAAGAAGCATTTAATTTTGACTCTAGAGGGAACAGGTTTCCTGGAATTCATGGTTCTGAGCATGGAGGAAGACAGGCGCTGGGTGGGTACACAAGGTTGGGGGAGAAGGAGAAAAGGAGAAAAATAAGTAAATTGGAGAGAAGAGCACTCCAGGAAAATTGGATCATCAGGAAGTAGAGTGGGGTAGGCTGGAGGACCCAGGGCTTGCTCTAGAAATCTTCAGCAAGTTCAGTGTGCGTGTGTTAAGGTGGGAGGAGCATGGAGACGCCTACAAGACACTCTGCGAGGGGTGAGCTGGATGCTTGATCCATCACCCAGGGACCCCCCCCCCCCCCGGGCCCCTCCAGCCAAAGCCCACAGGCCTCCCGGCCCAAGCCCAACTGCGTGGCAGTCTGTCCTCCGCTCACCATCTCCTGCGCCACCTCCTCTGCCGCGTCCCGGCCCAGTTGGAACAGGAACTCTATGGCTTGGTTGTCCCGTGGGCGCCCCCCACGCCGCGCGTCCTCCATGCGCAGCCAGAGCTTGAGGCCAGGCTTCTCCCCGTCATCCTCCTCCGCCAGCTCCACGTGCACGCCGCGCTCCTCGCGGAAGAAGGCGTGAGCCAGGAGGTCCTGGATGGTGAACCTGAGAGGGGAGCTGGTGAGCCCAGCCTTGCCGCTGCTGGCCCCCCAAAACTCCCCCAACACACACCCTACCCCCTCCACCCCACCTCTCGTTCTTATCGGTGCGGATGCAGCCTTCGATGATCTCCTTCACCTCGGGCATCTTCACCTTGTAGAAGCTGTTAGGCTTTGTGCCCTGGAGGAAAGGGGTTTGCATGAGGCCTCCAGGCCTCTGCACCCCAGCTCTCTGCTTGCTCCCTACCTCGCCTAAGGCAGCAGGCTGTGCAATCGTCAAAGCACCGCCCTACAGCTACTAGATGGTTTGATTTCAAATCTCGTCCCCACACGTATCGACAGTATGACCTTAAGTCTCCCTGTGCCCGTTTTCCCATTTGTAAAGCACAGGTCAGAGCCGAGGCCCTCCCTGCTCACCCTGCGGGTGAAAGATCAGATGTGAAGTCGTTTGTAAACTCTAGGGAGCGCTACCCACATCATTATTCTAAACAGTTAGTACTGGGGCTGGGGGCGGGGAGGGGGAAGCGACGAGGGGCGGTGTGCACTCGATATCCTTCAGTGTTTACCAGAGCATCTTCGTGTCTAGCCTGTTTTCTTTAAGGGAAACCTCTTTGACCACAGGCTGGTTGGGGCAGGAAAATGGGAAGTGATCTGGAATTCTCTGTCCTCCCCACCCCCTCTCACCGAAGTGACCTTGCGGTAGATTTGCGCGGCATTCTGGCACTCGGAGTAAGGGTATTCTGAGGTGGCCATCTCCAGCATGCACATGCCAAAAGCGTACACGTCCACCGCCTCATCGTACTTTTCCTCGTACATCTCAGGGGCCATGAACTCGGGAGTCCCTGTAGGATCCACAGCCGGCATCAGGCTACAGAGCCTTCCTCTGGCTTCGTCCCTCCTCTAGGACGTACCACCGGCTAGCCAGGCGGTGCATGGAGGGGCACCCCCCTCCCCCGCCCCGGCCTCGAGAGTTCTGGAGCGCTAGTGACGGACCCTTCCCCACTGTGTGTGCCTTGGGGAGGGGGGGAGTTGGAGAGGATGCCATTGGTCTCCCCATGTTCCCCATGCTCTTCTACTTCCGTGCAACTCAACAGCCCTTCTGGGAAGAGAGGACCCCCCAGGCTCTCTTCCGACGCGGGGGGAGGGACGGGGGGGGGGTAGGAATAGCAAGGACCTCCTTGGAGGGACGCACCGATCACGCTCTTGGCAAAGGAGGCGCGCTTGAGCGTGGCCAGGCCCAGGTCGCCGATCTTAACTGAACCTGAAGGGCCGGTGATAAAGACGTTGTCGCACTTGAGATCACGGTGCAGAATGGGGGGTACCCGGGAGTGTAGGAAATGAAGCCCCCGAAGGATCTGGCGGCTCCAGCGCTGAAGGACTCGCGGCTTCATCTCGCGGAACCGCCTCAGGTATCTGGGGGAGAGGCACGTAGCCAGGGTCGCGGTGGGGACACGGAGGCGGGGGAGGGTACCCCGGCGGGGAAGTTCCCCTGGTCCCACTGTCACCAGGCCTACGCATCTTCTGCCAGCGTTATTCTAGCGCAGGTCCTCGCCGCGCTGCGGGGAGAAACTGAGTCGGGGTTGTGGTAGCCAGACGTGAGACTACAAAAGGGATCTGGTGGTAAACTTGTAGATAAGGCTGCGCCAAAGGGGCTGGGGAGCGGGGTAAGGGATGATGACTAACCGCCTTGGGCGTGGGGGAGGGCTTCGGAGAGGAAATAATTTTTATGTTGCGTCTTGAAGGATGAGTAGGGGTTCAAGGGTGAAAAGGGGAAGGGATGGAGACTTTCCAGGCGGAGGGGACACTGTACTCAAAGGGGCGGAGACAGTGACAGGGCAGGGTGGGAGGAGGTGCTGGGAATTCGGTTCCTGTGGAATCTAGGCTTAAGATGAGGCTAGGTCCTAAGGAGTCTCTGCATAGATAGAGAGTGTGGACTTTAACCTGGGGGTGGTGGGAAGCCCTGAAGGGGTTTTAAGGACTGGAGAGATTCCCCAGACTGCAGGCAGATAGAATAGCTTGGAAAGGTGAGGGCAGAGTAGGGGAAGGCCTGTGAGGGCGCTGCTACAGGGCTCCAGACCAGTGTGGTGGCAGTGGAGGGAACTGGGAAGGCAGAGAGGGGAATTACAAGGAGGCCTTGGAGACAGACTGATGAGGGAAGGCAAATGCACAGAATGAAGCTAAAGGAGGCATTTGGCTGGAGTGCTGGGTGGACACTGCCACTCACCAAGGCAGGGACGCAGTAGGGGTGGGTGAGAGGTAGTGAGCCTGGTTTTGAATCTAAATCTAGAGTTTGAGGAGCCTGGGAGAAGTTCCAGAAGCAGTGGGGACCTCCCACCACCAGCTCTCCCACCAACCAACGCTACCACGAGGCACAGAGCTCACGTCTTGAGGGTGCCAGAAGTCATGAGTTCCGTCACCAGCACGATGCAAACCTGGCCCCTCAGCACTGACTTCCATGAGTCATAGAAGCGGACGATGTTGGGGTGCTGCAGCCCCTTGAGCATCTCCACTTCCTCAGAGAATCGCTGCCGCTCTGTTCGAGACAGTTTCCGAGTCTGTGGGGTAGGGGATGGGGATCAAGGTCACAGTAGGCCCAGGACCTCCACCAAGAGGAGGAAGGGGCACATAGGGAGGGGTTAGGGGAGAGGTGAGTGTTGGAGCCCACAGATGAGGCTAGGTCATCACTTGCCCAGTGGGCTGTATACCCTCAATTCTCAATCCACCCCCTCAGGCTTCTGCAAAGACACACCCATCCTGGGCCTGGGGCCACCCCTGGACCCCCTGCTGGACACAAGGGTCTTTATGCAGCCAGGTCCAGAAGCCCTGAGCTCAATAGCGCCTTTGTGGCCTCCTGGGCCTGCCGTGGGGCGGGAGGGGACGCCCTGGGGCTGGCAGTGGGCAGGCAGCTGGCGGGCAGCAGGCTGACAGGGGGCAGAGAACTGGGGCCTTCAAGGGGGTTGGCCCCAGAAACGGGACTGCTAGATCCAGACAGGAGGCAGGAGGGCTGCAGGGGAAGTTACAGAGAAAGAGCCAGGACCAAGCACCAGAAGACCGCCCCCTGCCCCATGGCTGGCCCACCCCCTTCTCATCCCCCCACCTCCCATTTGGCCTCCTCTCTGTTCCTGGCCTAGAGCCTGGGGTGCGGCACTGGCAGGCGCAAGGGGCCAGCCCAGTGCCAGGACTGGAGGGGAGGACCCTAACCCAGGCTTTGCCCCCCAATTTGAATCCAAAGCTTCTGGCCCAGCCTTAACTGGGTTCTTCCCTCAGTGGAAAGAAGGTCCTTCACACCAACATCTCTCTAAAGCCTGCTGGGTTCAGTGCGTTTGGGTCTGAGAAGGGAGAGCCCAGGTAGACAGTGGGATGAGGAGCAGGACTGGACTCCGGCCAGGGCTGGAGCTCTCTGTCTCCCCCTCCCCCAGCTGTGGAGAAGTCTAGAAGTTTGACTGCTCCAGAAGGAGCCTGGGGGGGGGGGGGGCCTGCGTCCTGCCACCACCACTCTAAATCTTGGAAGTGGAGAGGATCCTGCCCCAGCTCCTGGCCTCCATCATCCCAGCCTCCTACTCTGCAAAAATCCAGGGTGAAGGAGGAGGCGGCCCAGAGCTACTGAGGGTCTGAAGACTGAGAGGAGAGAGAAAGGAAGAGATAGCAACCACTGCAGGAGATTGGTGAGGCCAGTCACCCCTCAGATCTGAACTGACTCCCTACCTGATTTTGCATCCTATCTTCTAACTCTTGGGGTTGGATATAGAGACTTTAAAGTTAGAATGTCCAAAACCCATAGGGGAGCCACCATATACCCTTTGCCTCAGTTTATCCCAGATTCAGCCAGATCCATTGATCATCAGAGCAAAGGGGAGTGGGCAGGAGTGTCCGGACATTTGACTGGAAAGTTAGATCTCCCCCTTGCTGCTGTCCCCTAGATTTCTCATCCCAAGGCCTCCAAAGGGTCCCATCCCTAGGTGCCACAGAGGGGGCGCCCAGCCACACCTGCAGCTCACACCAGGCCACCTCCACCGTGGTGTCAGTGTCCAGCCCTCGATACACCGTCTTAAACGAGCCACGGCCAATCTCGATGTCAAACTTGAGGTATCGGCCGTCTGGGGACGTTGCCACTGCCTGGGTCTCCGTATCCTCCTTTTCCTCCTGCTCCCGCTGCCGCTCCCGAGCCGCGGCTTCGGGGACTGTCGGCGTATTACCGGACCCCGGGCCTCCTGCAGAGCCCGCGAGCGGGGAGTCTGAAGCCTTCACGGGGGCTCCCCCGGTCCACGTGCCCTCGGGTGGTTCTGGACAACCAGGCGGTGGGCTCCTCGCGGGGCCAGGACCAGCAGAGTCTGGAGGGTCGGGGGGCTCCGGAACGGGTGAGACGGGCTGGGACCAAGAGCTCAGCAGCCCCAAGTCGACTGAGCTGCGGCGGCTGAGACGGGAAGAGCGCGGCCGGGGCTCAGCCTTCCCGGAGAAGCGGCGCACCCGGCGCGGAGGGGGCCCAAGGCGGGGCGGACCCGCGGCGGCGGCGAGAGGCGGCGGGGGCCGTAGGGCCAGGTCGGCCTCCGCCCGGGACATGGGGACCGCAGTCTCGGGGGTCGGGGGTGCCAGCATAAGGAAGGGCCGGCGCCTGCAAGGCAGTTAGCCGGTTAGCCGGGCGGCTGGAGAGGAGGCGGCCTGACAGGCGGACTGGCTGGGTGCGCAGCGCTGGGGCTGAGCTCCTGGGGCCCCCCCGTCCCCCGCTCACCCTCCCCGCAGCCCCACCCCCGGCCCCGCCCCCTCGAGCCGCCAGCCTCTCGCCGAGCGGGGTGCGCAGCCCCTCACCTCAGCCGCCCCGCCCCCGGCCGCGGGCCCTCCTCTCCCCGACCTCCTGGCGCACCCGCCCGCAGGCTCATTCCGAGGCGGCCCGGGTGCGAGACGGAGGTGTGTCCTCCCGCACTGAGTGCGCAAACCTGTTTGTGGGCGGGAGTGGGTGGGGGAGGCACCAAGCCGGGTCTGGGAGAGGAAATGTGACCACGGCTCTCTCGGGCCCTAAAAAGGGGGTGGTTCAAGGGAAGGTTACCCCCCGCCTGCACGCCCCAGATAAGGTAGCGCCACCCCCTCCTGTTTGTCTGGGGTAGCCCCAGGCCCACCAAACAGAGGTCAGTCAGTGGAAAGGCCTGGTTTTCTCTGAAGCTGCTGTCCCTCTGGGCTGTACAGGGATGGGTGTGCGCACCCCAAGGCCAGCCCCTCCCCCAAGCCAAGGGCCCGGTCACCCATCCCTTCCACCTCCCACCTTGGCAGCAGCCTAGCCCTGGCCACGGTAGCTGTTTTTGCTATGTGGGCTCTCCTTCCTCCTCCTTCTGTTTACCAAAGTTCCCAATAAACCAAAGTCCATATCCGGTTTACTCCCCTTCAGCTCCCCTTGGCCTCAACTACCCCACCCAGACCAGAAGGATGGAGGGAGGGGCTTCAGAGCGGTTCAGGACTTTCATGGGGGGGGGGGGGGGCCCGAGATGGTGAGGGAAGGGGAAGCCATTAAGTTATTCCAATTCAGAGAAAGAAGGCAGTCTGTCCCCAAGCTGTGTTCCATCAGCACTCCCCCACACAGCCCACCCAGCAGATGTAAAACCACAGGATCACTGGAGCCTGCCAGCACTGGAGGACCTTTTCATTTACAAAGGCCATAGGCCTCTCCCCTGTCCTAGGCTGGGATTCACTCAGGGGGCAACACTTCACAGCCCTCCCCATGCCCATTCCAGTAGTAACTTCCAACAGCAGGCAGACAAGTGGGGTTGAGCTTTTTAATATCATAAGTCACATAAATCAGTGTCCAGCCTGGCCTCTCACTGCCAGGCCCCTTCCTGGGCCTCCTATTTCCATATTTCCTGGAAGGCTGCCTGCAGCCAGGGCTTCTCCCATCCCCTAGGAAGGATCCAGCACCAGCCTGAGAAGGGAGGCAATAGCAGCTAAGGGGGTGGGAAGGGGAAGAGAAAGAAGCTTGTGCAGGCGCATGTGTGTATGTACTTACGTGTGTGAACACATGTGGAGTTAAAGGTTTACAGACCCTGGCTCGGGGACAGTTGAAGATAGGAGAGGAGGTAGGGCAAAGAGAAGCACATCTTTTTTTCCCTGTCGCCTCAGCGTCACCCTTCCCCAAGGACAGACACATCAGGTAAGTGGAAAACCCATCCCTGGACTGGAGCCCTTTTGAGTCTGGTGGAGTCACAGATCCCGTCTGTGGGGTCACTGGGTCTGTCTCCTTTTGAAAGCCCTGGAAGGGTGGGAGGTAAGAAGTAAAAGGAGACAGGTCTCTGCTAGAAGAACTTGACGCCTCGGCCATCGCTGACAGTGATGATCTCAGCCTTGTGCTCCTGCTGTAGGGCCTGCAGAGCCCGAAGTAGGGTTGCTTCATCCAGCCCATGAAACTCTGGATAGGGAGAGATGGGGATCAGGGACACTCAGCTTCTGGGGCTCAAGGCAGAGGAGCAAAGTCTAGCTGGAAGCCAAGACCTCAAGGTAAGGGAAACATGTGCCATCTGTGCTGCTGCAGCTGCTGCCAACCCTTCCTGCAAACTCCTTAGAGCACGGCGTAAAAGCAAGACTGAGTCAGCATGAAATGAGAGTTCATGCTTCTTCTCCCCGTCCAGGTTCTTCTGTCAGACTCGACCATCACGGGTATCCCCACCCCTGCGCCATGAGGGTCTGATGTGTAAGAGTGACAGCAACTGCTTATGGACCATAGTGTGAGGGTGAAGCCGAGGAAGGTCAAGGTCCTTGTCACTGGATTCTGACCCTAGCTGGACACCTGTCCCCATCAGGAGCACCTGTCCTAACACAAAGAAGTGTAGCCATACCTCTGACCAGGAGACTGTTAAGATTCAGCACAGGTATCTGCCCTTTCCTAGTCCAAAGGAACAAGACTGGGAGCCAAGGGCCAGCCTAGTATCTGGAGATATGGCAAGACACTGCAGGGAGAGGTGAGAAGCAGGTGGCAAGCCCTAACAGGTTCATACACCTCACCCCCTACGGGGGCCTACCTCTTGAGTCAGGGAGCTTGCTTTCTGAGGAAGCCTCTAGCTTTGCCCAGCATGAGTGGTGGGCTGGGCAAGGCTGCAGCACTGAAGTCATGGGGTGATGGTGGGAGTAGCAAGCAGAGGCCTGCAGGGCAGGGGGGAACAGCCAAGAGCTGTAAACTTTGTTATGGCAGCCAGGGCCTGGCAGAAAGGGGAGGTGCCGTTTTTATCCTAGCTGAGATTGGAACTTTTGGTGATCCTAGGGATCAGAATGTGAAGCCAGAGATAAAAGAACTAAGAATATATTTACACTATGTAAAAATCAAACAGTATACAAATCCTTGCCTGGCCAGAAACCAAAGTATTTAAAAGGTCTGGGGGTGGGGGGTGGGGGTGTTGGCCCAATCGCTTCAGCTGACACCCACAAATCTTGAGCCCTCTCTAAGTATAAAGAGTGAAAGAAAGGTCTGCGTCAGCAAGGAATGAGATTTTCAGCTTAATCTCCTGCCCCAGTTCCTCATTCAGCATCTACCCGTAATTCTTAACTTTTCATGGTCACAGATGCCCTTGAAAATCTTTTAATATGGACTCTATCCCTAGGAAAATGCACATACATCCCCACAGACAAAATTTGGGGGTATTTTGAATATAAGTTCAGGTAGTTTAGGAAAACTTGGGCATGGGTTAAGAGGCCTTGCATCATGTAGTATTCGGAATTCAGAGGCAGGGAGGTGAAGTCTGACTGTCAAACAAAGACTGGAGAGGATTCAGATGACAAAACTGGGGGGAAAGGGAAAAGCATTACCCTCATTCTCTGTGTCGTCCCCATTGGTCAGTTCATACAGGGTGAACACGGAGTTGTTCTGGCCACTCCTGGAAACCTATGGACACAGAAAATGGGGAATGAATAAGGACCTGAAATCTCCTGGGAGAAGGGAAGCTCACCAGCTCCACCTATCTGACCCAGGAATGGCGCCTACTCTCAAACCAGGGCTCACTGTCACCTCGGCAGGAGTGGCCTAAACACCACAAACTCCACAGGTGCTATATTTATACGTGTACACACATACACGGAACCACTAAACCACAGGCCTTCACATGTCTGAGCAGTGACCCCGTCATTTTGTTTTCCTGTTCAGGAATAGGTGGCATGAGTTTGTTATATTTGGGTTGTTGATGCTTCTTCCCCTCTTTTCTCCCTTGGGAAAATTGAGGGCTGGTGGTGGCTAGGAATGTGGGGGAGAGAGTTTGTCCCCACACCCACACTGGTTCAGAATGTCTCATTCATATGGTGGACAGCCGCAAATGGTGCAGAGGGGGAGGGGCCCAGGCTTTTTTCTTCCCCCTTCCCTTCCTTTCCTCATTTATCTTCTGTGGCCAGAGACTCCAGCCAACAATAGTACTCATGGTTCCCAGCACTGCATTCTCCAAACATGGCCTCATATAGCCTCTGGCCTCCTACAGTCAAAGGCAGGGAAGTTCTATACAGCCAGAGAAACTGAGTCACTGAAAGAGGCTTGCCTGGAAAACCTGTACTTCCTCTTTCTGCCCCTTCCCACTTTGCTCAGTCTAGAGACCTGAAAAAACCAGGTATCTGCTGAACATAGATACAACTGGCAGAATAGTCTCACCCACTGATAGATGAGTTTGCCCCATTCTTCTGGCCTTCGCCACATGATCAGGAAGCTAGACTTGTTCTTATCCAACCACTCCAGGTTCCCTGCAAAAAAGATACTTATGAAAGCATCTTCTGCTAAGAAGGGACAGAAGGTAAAACCAAGGTGGAACACAGTGGAAGAGACTCAGCTTTCAGGAAATGAAATTCAAAATTTGTTTTATTATTACTATCTGCAAGGCACCAATTCTCCTTCTACCTCTCTCCAGGTCTGAGAACACAGATGTGGGAGATTTCAGTGGTGAATACTAATAGGAAAAAGGGACCTGGAATTGAACTATCTATTGTACAGAACACTATGGCTCCAAGCCAGAGGAGAGAAAAAGTTGTTAAAAGCAAAGACCTGTGGGGCAGCTGGCTGACACAGTGGTGACTCTTGAACTCAAGGTTGTGGGTTAGAGTTCCAATAGGCTGTACAGATCACTTAAAAATAAAATCTTAAAAAAAAAAAAAAGCAAATACTTGTGCCAATCTACCCTCAGCAAAAGCCAAGTAGGAGGGAAAATAATGAAATCTGAGGCCCTCAACCCACCTTTCTTCCTTAGTTCCTCTAATACAACCTGGATTGATTCCACAGGCAGCTTCCCTGGTTCAAAGTTAAGGGAAGGGCATTAATGGACTGAATTGGGTGGCATAAAAATTCTCAGGGCCAGGGTCATGTTGAGAACCACCTGTCCCCTTCCTCTCCCTCCCACGCACATATATGTGCAATTCCCTAACAGGCTAAAAATTAGCATTTCCTGGATGGTGGGGGGAGGAAGGTAAAGAGAAACTAGTCCAATTAAAGGGAAAAGCCTTAGAAATGAACAGTACTACCATCTGTCACCCTCTGTCCTCTCGCCTTCTTCAGACTTTCTCCACAGATATTTTAGGTATGAATCAGGCAGCAAAAACAAATGACCTATACTTCCTGGGAGGAAGAGAGTAGGTGGAGAAAATTACTAAAGGTGGCACCAGAGTCAGCTTCACTCAGAGGAGGACAAGAGACTCAAAGTCAAAAAGGCTTGGGTTGAAAAGCTTGGGACCTGGCTTCAGCGTAGAGATTCTAAGACCTGAATGACACTTGAGTCCTTGTCACTGGCTAGGACAAGAGAGTTTGAGGCTGCATTTGAATTGGGCTTTGTGGATAGAATGAAAGTCAGCTAACACACACTGGCTCTTTCCCAAGTCCACTTTGGGTGGGAACCTGCCTACTGTGAGTGAAGGGGGTCGTGAAGTCTGGGCATGTGGGAAAGCATGGAAGTGCATGTGTGTGGGCTGTGGAAGAGCCTGAGGGAGGATACGCTGTAGCTTCACGTTGTTGAAGAGCGGGCTCTCCTGAGCTTCCATCACCGTCATGCTGGACTGTTTGTGCAGGCGGCAGAAGGACAGGACCAGCGAGCACCAGGCGGCCAGCTGCTTCTGCCGAGTGTCCACGTTCGGCTGCAACCTGCCGGGTGAAGGGGGTGGGGCGCAGAATTAGAGGGCGTGAGGGAGCGAGAAGCAGCACTGCCGGAGGCGCGTCTGGGGGACAAAGTGGGGGACTGGGGGTGGTGGCGACCGGGTCCTTTCTCCCCCTCCCCACTTGAAGCATCAGGGCTGAGCCCGGGGTCTGGGACAAGGGAGGGAGGCACAGCGGGGCTTCTCGGGGTCTGAGCCTCACGTAAAGAAGGGCGGGAAGCGATACTGCCACGGCCACTCGAAACTCATCGCCATTGTAGTAGCCCAGGAAACCCGGAACCTCCGGGCAAAGGACTTCCGGCCTCCGCTTCGGCACGTCCGGGCAAAAAGCGTAGCAGAAAGGTTCCGGATGCCTCTTCGGAGAGGAGAGGCCCAATGGAGGGATCTTGCAGGCCAGCCAGTCCCTTGCCGTTATCCTAAAAATCCTTACCGTTTAGAGCCCGGAGAAGTCTTCTCATTCAGCTCTAGAGAAGGGCAGTGACTTATCCAAAGCAGCAGTTTGATGGTAGAACTGCCTACGCTCGTTTCCCCTCTGGGCTTCTTTTAATATGAACATTCGTGTCAATTCCATTTAACAAACACCTCACAATTCCCTAGTCTCCTCAATTGCTATGTCCTTGATTCCACCATTCCCTGGTCTCCTGCAGCACCCGTGGGAGCACATCTGTAGTTTTTATTGCTGAAAAAAAGTTCGGCTTCCATAATTCAGAGCTGCCTGCTCTGACCATAGCCATATATTTCTCATGTCCTCACTTTCCTAGTCTCAAGCCTCCGGACCCATTTTGGTCTTATTTGACTCCTTACCCAGCCTAGACTACCCCATTCTGTCCCCTTACTTGCCTACCTCCTGGTCACTTAACAAACCAGAGTTCTTGCCCCCTGCCCCCACTTCCGTTTTCTCCCCCTCCCTCAATTCCTGGGCTGAGTTGTATTACTGGAAAAAATCATAGAACATGCTGGCTGAGTCCCAGATTCCCTGAATAACCTCACTGCTAGGCTCTCAGCACTGTCTTTTATTGACTCCCTGTCACATCTCTCCAGGTAACTCTTCAAATGTTTCCATTCATCAAGTCATCCCACCTGTCTCCTTCTTTCTGCAGAATGCCCTTCCTATTTTGTGAACTTGAGGCCAAGCATTTGAACCTCCTAATCATTCCCCCTCTGTCTGTCACCACACTTGATTCTTCCCACAAGAATTCCTTTCCATTTTAACTTCTTTCTTTTGGACTCAAAGAAAGACGTGTGACTCTTCTTTAATACTTTGGCCTATCTTCTTACATCCCTTTTCCAGTTGCCTCTAGGACCTCTTTATGCATCATCTTCCCTCTGTCTCCTCTCCCCTAGTTAACAAGCATGCTCAGGTCACCCATATTTGAAAATATATACAGTTTCCTTGACTTTGTCACCCTCTCAATTTCCTATCTGATCTTTAACCTTTCTCCAACTCGAGTCAATCCTTCATTGTGCACAGTTCCTGATCTACCAAAGTGCCCAGCAAATACTTATTGCATGAACAGATGAACCCTTCAATTTGTAGTTTTCTTTCAAAGGACACTATCTCCTTTGCTTCCAGGGCACTGCTTTATCCTGGTTCTGCTACTGCCTCTCTGATATTTCTCTTTGTTTCATTGCCCCCCTCCACTCTTTAAATGTTTCCTAAGAACCTAACTCAGTTTTTTTTTTTTTCAGAACACCTTCTGTCTTGAGAACTTTCATCCTTTTCATGGTTTCACTTGGCATTTCTGTACAAAACACTCCTAAATCTGTATTCCCACCCCCCCATTTCTAACTTTCTGTGGGATATAAAAGCTTGTTCTATTGGCAGTTCATATTGTGCATCCATTTTTTCTTGCCAGCTCCTCTTCCTAATAGTCATTTTCTTCATTACTTCCATCATTGTCCTAGTAACTCACATTCAAAGCCTGAGTCAGCCTTAACCTCTTCTCTCCTTCATCGCTAAAGCTCTGGAATTGGAGGATTCCCTCCCCTGTTTTTAACCCTCTCTCCTTTTTATTTTCTACTTCCTCACTCATCACTCCTTTGGCCCATGTCCTCTTTCTCTCAAGTCTGGGATAATACAATAATTTCCTAATTCACCTATTTTTTTTTAAGATTTTATTTATTTGACAGAGAGAAACACAGCGAGAAAGGGAACACAAGCAGGGGGAGTGAGAGAAGGAGAAGCAGGCTTCCCGCCGAGCAGGGAGCCCGATGTGGGGCTCGATCCCGGGTCTCCGGGATCATGACCTGAGCCGAAGGCAGTGGCTTAACCAACTGAGCCACCCAGGCACCCCAAATTCACCTATTTTTTTACCTCTTCCCCAGGGGGAACGCACTCCATCTTAATGCCTAGTCATGTACTAACTCCACAATCACCCTGCTGTGATCACACCTGAGCTAGATGTGACCCCTCCTTTTTTTGCACTTCAATAACATTTGGTTTGTATCCTTTGCATGACTCTCGTTAAACATTCTATTGCTTTTGTTTATTTGTGTAATGGCAGATGGAAACCATTGAGAACAGAAACCAAGCACTAACATTTTTCCAACAAAATATACCATAAAGAGTATCTTATACCAGCATGCCCTTGATGGCCACAAATATGGGCCAAGAAGAGAACAGATATATGCCTGGGGAAGACCAATGCATTCATGGAAACAGAGCAAAGATTTATCTCAGGTGAAAACTCAAAATGCCCCAGGAAACAGATAGGCCTCTAGAGAGACAGACATGTCCTGAGAGGAGAAGTCTGTCTCAGAGGATGAATTAGATACATTCTAGGAAGCATACAAATATGTATCTATGGAATGGATGGGCATGTCCCAGGAAATGGATATGCCTGTCCTCAGAGAGGTAACTATTTCAGAAAGGATGGAAGGAAAAGTCCCTGAAGAGGCTCCAGGTGCAATAAAGAATGAATAGGCGTCTTTACAGAGAACAAAGCTGCTCTGCTGCTCTGTCGTATTTTTGATAATCTGGAAGAACTGGAAGTCAAGGTCCTCTGGCAAACAACTGGGCCTCACTGTCTGAGGAACATGTAAGAGTGTCTGAATATGAAATGAGTTCAGAGGCTAGGTCCCTAGAAAGTTGGAAAGTGTCTTAGGGAAGTATCAATATGGCTTAGGAAGCTGAGAGAAGGATCCAGCTAAGAACTATTGAGTGCTGTGGAGATGACAGATGTCATCTCCATCCCAGAGTCCAGTCTCCTCAGCTTTGAGCTTCTTCTACATCATGTCCATCTTCTGGCTGTTAGCTCTAGTGGACACCAGGGGGCAGTGTGCTGCCAGGCTGTTGGCCACACCCCCAAGGGTCCAGGACTAGAGGATAAGGCCAGGGACCTGGAAGGGGAGTCCTATGGCAAACTTAGTATAGGTCCCCACTGCCCTTGCCATCAATCTTGAGGTCGTTAGGGATGGACTCTTTTTGGTCATATCACGGTTCCTATTCCCAGGCCGTGGGAGTAAACTGAGGCATGAAGAAGAGGAAAAGTCAGAGCTCCAGGGTTGTCCCTCTTCCTCCTCGCAAAAGTCACAGCAGATAGTCCATCCTTGCCCCTCCCCCCACACCTCCCCAGCCGCTGTCCAGACCGGAAGGGAGTCTCTTTCCTGTATATTTCCTGGTGCTGGGTTTGGATAAGGACAGGAAAGGCCCAGCCTTGGAAGGAAGCAGTGGAGGGGGTGGCGGGGAAGGGGATAGTGGGGAGCTGGCAAGTGAACAATACAGTGCTGCTATCCAGATTCTTTCAGCTCTGCTGCCCAACCAGAGCTGTGGGAATGGCAGAAACTCTGGGATGGGGAGGGGACCGTACAAAAAAAAAAAAGTTTTATTTTGAAGATTACAGAGCTTGTGCCATGACACCACCGGGTTTCCATTTCCACCAGTCCAAGGATCTGTGGTGGGTGTGGAGGTTGACAGAAGTAGGCAAGGAGGGGAAAAGAGACCTGGTGGTGGCAGGGAAAAGGAGCAAGATGGCTGCAAAGAAAACTCATACCACCCTAGGCCTGGGCTTCACTGTCTTTACTCCTCCACACCACAAGGGTGACGAGGAAGGGGATGAGGCAGATGGGAGCTATGATCATGGCCAGGAGCACATCCTCTGGGGGGTCTGATAAGGTGGGCTGCACAAGGGAGCAGTTCGCAAAGTGGATCTGGTGAGTCTCAAAGATGATCTCTTCTGCCTGGGGGTTGGGGAAGCCCAGATGAAATACTTCTGCAAAATGCTCCAAGCAATACTGTAGATCGCTATAAGGCCTGGGGGTAAGGGAAGACTAGAGTGAGTATGGGTTGGGCCCACTCATTCAAGGCCCACCCACAAGGAGCAGGCCCCACCCCGGGCCCAAGCTGCCTGGTACTGTACCTACCTGCTAATCATGGCCCAGTCACACCAATCCTTGGGGATAGAGTCCATCTCCTCCTTATAAGATTGCCAGCAAAACTGGATAGTCTTCTCATAGTTCTCCATCTCGTCCTCTGCGGCACAGATTGCTTCACATTGACCACACCCCTGCCCCTCCCTCCAAGCCCTCAGGTCCAGGTATTTCCACTGTTCTGTCTTCAAACAGGGGAAACACCAGGAGAATCTCAAAAAGTTTTCCAAGGGAAGAGATTAAGCTCAGAAAAATGTTAATGCCTTCCGCGTGCCAGCCCCACAAGAACGTCCACACACTTTTTCTGAGGTCGTCTAACCCACCTGTGAGGTGAGCCAGCTCAGAGCTGGGTGGGGGTCATGTGGAATGAGAGGGAGAAAGACCACAAGGAAACCCAGGAGAGAACAGAAGGGAGTTTAATGGGCTGCCAATTGGGGTTGTAGGAAAGGGACCTTCTCCACCGACCTGGCTCTCCTCTTTGCCCCAGACTACCCTCTCAAAGCAAGCCGGTACACACCTTCAGACTTCCAGCTGCTTTCAGTGGGAGGAACCTGAGCCAGGGACTCCTGGGGCTTCAGGACAACTGTGAACAGAAATGGGAGAGGGAGGTGGGATGGTGGGGATCTAAGCAGTGGAGTCTGGAGGAGGGGTCTGAGACCCTAGAAGTCAGGGCTTCTTTCAGTAGAGAAAAAGGAATAACCCAGGCCCCCAGGGGGTGCCTCGGTGACTGGAAGAAAGTGCTGATAACGAGCTCCCTCCCACTCACATCCAGACCCAAATCCTCTTCCTCCTCCCCAGCCCCAGATCTCCCAAGACCTGCCCGCGAGGCCCGGCACCCCAGGTTCCTTCAAGTGGGAAGCAGCTCGCGCGGAGCGCACCGAAGTGGGGCTGGGGACGGTCCGAGCACAGCGCTGTCCGTCCCGCACCCAGGCTCGGTTTCGGCCTCGGCCGTCCAGCCTCCCCCCCTCCCCTCTGGGCCTCCCGCGCCTCCCACCGGGGCCCCGGGGCGCAGCGCTCACCGCCCAGCAGGAGGAGAAGGCGGAGCGCAGCCGGTCGCCCCGCGCGGGTCGCCAGGAGCCGCGGGCCGCCAGCGGCGCGCTCAGCTCGGAACGAGGCCATCACGCGGCGAGCAGGCGAGGAGGGGCGGTGGCGCTGAGCCGGGCCCGGGCGGGGGCGCCTATATTACCGGCCCAAGCCCCAGGAAGCCGCGCAGCTTCCTCGCAGGGGCTGGGACCGCTGCGGCCACGTGGGGGGCGGGGGCGACGCCCGGGGCCGGAGAACTGGAGAGGGAGTCGCTGCCCCACCCGGCCCTGGCGCCCGCCGCTCCCTCCGCGGGGTCTGCGTTGGTCCACTCTCCTAGCTCACCCTGTGGGGCTGGACAGCTCCCCTCGTAACCCCAGAACCGGGATGCATTTCCTGGGCTCAGCCGCGTGGCGCCCAGGGTTCGTCCAGGTCTCGGCGCACCGGCTCCCAGGACCCTATCGCTCTTTCTCCTTCGCTGCAGGGGCGAGGAAGGGAGTTAGCAACCTGGAGGAGAAGGAAGGGGCTGGAAGTTCAGAGAGCCTCTCCACGCCGCGGTATCTAAGGCAGGGGGTTGGGGCTGCCCTGGGCGGTGGGGGAAGGGGCGCTTGGAGCTGCTCTCAGAGTTCCCCTTCTCTGGGAACACCCACTGATATCAGCCCGCCAGCCAGAACTGGGGAGGAGGAGATGAGGGAGCCAGCCCTCCAGTCGGGAGAAGGCCTGAGGATGGGGGCAGAGGGGAAACCAGAGTCCAAGTACCTTCCCTTCCATGCACCTCCTGGAGCCTGGATCCACAAACTAGGTTGAGGCGAAGGGCAAAAATAAGATTACTTCATTCCTAGTAAAAAGGGGGCCACAAAAGGGATTAGGGGAGGGGCAAAAGTTAAAGATTACTCCATTCCCAGGAAGAAGGTGGCCACTACTCTTCAAGACCAAAGTTCCAAGAAAGGGTAGGGTTTA
The DNA here is from genome assembly GCA_004023965.1 of Spilogale gracilis. Taxonomy (NCBI): domain Eukaryota; kingdom Metazoa; phylum Chordata; class Mammalia; order Carnivora; family Mephitidae; genus Spilogale; species Spilogale gracilis. The sequence continues at coordinate 15,541 of PITA01007779.1, read as the reverse complement.
GAACCTACTATGGGCGACTTCATTCACAACGTGGGTACATTTTTGTTCCTGTTTACAGGGGGGAAAAAAGCTAAACTCAGGGGGGAAAGCCAGAACTTGAACTCAGAAGTTCTAAATTCCACTTCTGTCTTCCAGCTCCATAACCAGATAGCCCAGAGTGATTTTGGTTACCTTGACAATCTGTTTCCCCCCATGTAAATAGGGACATTATCCTCATTGGTAAGCAGTAGTAAGGACCACATGTGAAAGGGCACTGTGCTCACTCAGTGGATGCTTCTTTTTCTTCCTTCATAAGGACTTGCCTAAGGTCACACTGCTGGGAAGCAGCGAGGCTGAGCCTGGGGCCCCAGGGGCCCTGACTTCTGCCACACCACAGCTGTCTCTGTGTCCTGAGCCAGAGCTTCATTAGCATGAAGCAGCGGAGCAGCCCAGGAGCTGGTATGGCTCTGATGCTCCGCTCCAGACACAGCTGTCAGCACTGAACTTTCCTAAATTACTCCCAGACACTGACCCCTGGACTCAGCTGCTGCTCTTGTCCCAGTTTACTGATTTCTGCCCACCACAAATTATCCTTCGTGATCTCTTTTCAGATCTTCACCTCAGGGTCTTAAGGCTTTTGCATAATGGTCACTGAAAGCCTGTTGTCCTCCTCCATCGATGGGGTCAAGAGGTTACTTTAGTAAGGCATCCGGAAGAAGAAAGGAGGTGGCCCGCTTGGCATGAACCCCAAAGCCCTCCTAGTGGTAGTCATCTCCTGCAATGTGCAGAAAAGAGCCCGCCAGCCTCAGAGTCACTTTGGCCAGTGAACAAATCCATTTGTGTCCTCCCACCCAAGATTGCCCTTTTCAAGAAGGAAATGTGGTCAGGAGGGAGGTTTCTGGTTGATGAGATGGGAGGGGGAAGCATAGAGGGAAAGAAAAAATTACTGGGCTGGGGCCAAAACACCTGAGCCCATTGTGAATTAGGACTGGGGTTGGGGTCAAGATGAAAGTTGACAAAAACAAATGTTGGGTTTTAAATAGGGCAGTATGATATCATTGATAAAAACAAACAAGCAAGCATTGGTTAGGATTCTGAAGGCAGATTCTGTGTTGCTGTGTCATCTTGGGCAGGTTATTTCATATCTCTGGAGCTTAACATTTTCATATGATGTTAGAATCAAAAGGGAAGGGCGCCTGGGTGGCTCAGTTGGTTAAGCGACTGTCTTCGGCTCAGGTCATGATCCCTGAGACCTAGGATCGAGTCCTACATTGGGCTTCTTGCTCTGCGGGAAGCCTGCTTCTCCCTCTCTCACTCCCTCTGCTTGTGTTCCCTCTCTAGCTGTGTTTCTCTCTGTCGAATAAATAAATAAAATCTTTTTAAAAAGTTTTTAAAAAAAGAATCAAAAGGGAAAATATAGGTGACTAGTAGAAAGTTTTATCTTTAGCCTGGAGCTGTGGTTAAGTTTGCAACATGATGTGGAAACCTCCTATGAGGAGCTTGTTGGAGTCATTGCTGAACTTGGGAGTCTAAACCTTCCTGTTGGAGAATCTGAGAATTTTCCCTCCTCCTGATTTTCTTCTTTCCACTTTTCCTTACCAGTTGGATGTTTGGCTGTTTCACAGACCTCTGGGGGCGTCCTGGTAACTGGGGGGTCTGCTATTGGGATCCTTTGGGACTTAAAGAGGACCAGAGACCTCACTTTCCTCTTCCAAGTTACCACATAGAAGATAGTCCCATGTTCTGCAGCAAGGGGATAGAGAAGATCTTCATCAGGGACAGAGGCTGGTTCTTTTATGGAAGTCCTATTTTCCACCCCTAGGGACCTTTTACCTTCCCTTCTCAAGCAAACTTCTGCCTTTAAATTTATGCTTTTTGCTATAAAAATACACTTTTTAATTGCAAGTAACACACAAGTATATAGTCATTGCAAAATAATTAAATACAGAAAACTTTATACCCTCATTCCTTTCTCACTCACTTCCCTACATTTTTTTGGACTTAAAAAAGCATAAATGGGATTTAATATCTCTGTTGTTTGGTAACTTCTTTTTTCATTTAATAAAACGTCTTGGGATTCTTTTCACGATAGCATAGATAGATTTGCTTCTTTCCTTTTAACTGTGTTATAGTTTTTTTATCTGTAGTATTTGTCTTACATCCAATGGAGTCTGGTTTTTGTTTCCTGCACACCTCTTTAGTTCTCTGTCCCTATCCCACACCCACTCCTAGTGCTTGGGAAAAGAGGGATCTGGTTCTGGTCCAGCTGGATACTGGCCTGAGATTTCTGGCCCCAGCCTAGATTGACTTCTGGATAAGGATCCTACTGCCATGTAAATTCCCCTTCTTATTACAGGCGAAGGAACATCTTGCCTGAAGTAAGAGGGGAGGTGACTCGATCCTTAGGAGTGCCACTTCTAATCTTTAGCCTTCCCCCTACACACTCACGCACAAATCTAGAACAATATACAAGGGGGTAAAAAGCATTGGAGGCCTCCTACACAAGAAATTGCATGCAGAGCATCCTGGGATTAGCATCTCTATGATGTAGAGATATTCACACATGCTGGCCTCTTCCCCAGCTGTCTGCAAAATAAAGAACAGCACAGGAGAGGATGTGGGGGAGAGTCAGGGTCAGGGAAGCCAGAAGTCCTGGCTGGGAGTGGCTGATTCTTCTAAGCTGGAGAAAGGAGATGGATTTCTTTAGAGGGCAGGGAGGCAGCAGGGACAACCAGAAGAGCTATAATCAGGGAGCCAGCTAGCTAAAGGAGGGAAGAGATAGCTACAGGGACACAACCGCTGCATCTCTCTCCATCTCCTCATCTTCAGAATGATGGCACACTCCGTGTGAGGAGCCTGGCCATCTTTCAGAGGCAAGAATGGTTATTGGAGAAACCTTTGGCTCTTGAATTGTAAAAAGCAGAGAAAATGGTCAAGCCATGTTCCTCATCAACTGCCAGGGACTTAATAGTAGCTGCCATTTATTGAACAATTACTATGTGATGCACAGTGTTCTCTGACACATGTGCTGAGTGCTTTGCAAGTAATTCTTAAAACCTTACTACTATAACATCAGAATTATCTTGTTGGTAGGTAGAATGGGGAAACAGGAGTAATGTGTCCAAAGCCCCAGAGGTAGTAATTGGCAGTCAGTATTGGAACTCAGGACTGCTTGATGCTAACTAAACTTCATGTCTTAAGCATTATGATTTATCATCTCCTTCTCACTTTATATCCAAATATTGATTTCTTACTGGGTCTTGAAAATGGGGTTGAAAGAGAAGAGAAGGATAGAGAGCTTTTTCCAGGACCAGATAGACCCCTCCAGAAATAAAAAGATCCAATTTCACCCAACTGTGTACAAACAACCTCCTCCTCCCTTCCTTCTCTGACCCAGGCTAGACCATGACCTCACATGGTGGAGGCTGTTTTTCTGAAGGAAAAAAAGAAACAGGCCAGATTTATAAGGACGACATTCAGAGAGCATGACTGAAGAGGATCATGGCCAAGTGACCATAGCACACGCCCAGGAGTGCTGAGAACACTGCTGGTCCCTTGACACCTGGGGCTGACTCATGGTTGCTGTCAGAACCCAATGCCAGATGCCAGGATTGCTTTTACTCTTCCTCCGTTGCTCAGGAATATTCTATTAAACCATCCCCAGGGACCCTTCTACCCACTCCCAACACCCCAAGAGTTTTGATGTTATATAACATGGGGTTGCTCCGAGAACGTCTGGCAGTGTGCTTAAATTGTTTCATTTAAAACTCAGAATTCTATTAAGTTAGGTGCCATAGGAACCACTTTACAGATGAGGAAACTGAGGCTCAGAAAACTTACGTAATTTGCCCAAGCTCATGCAACTCATATTGGCAGACATCCAGATCTTGATGCCGAAGCCTATGTACTTAGCCTCTGCTCCACAATACCTGGTGGACGCCAACTTGCTAGCCAAGCTACTAGAGAGAACCAGATAGAGAGGGATGCAGAAGACCAGCTAGAAGGGCAATCAGGCAGAATTGCTTGTGGCACGGGGCGGGGGGGTGGGGCACTTCTCTCTGTGCCATCCCTCTCCTTACTATGCTTGCTTCGTTTATAGACAGTATCTTTCCACATCCTTTTCCCCAAGACTTTAAAGCATTGGGTGGACAATGAAAAGCACTCATGACATTATGAAATAAAATATTTTCTTGATTGTAACATCGAACGTGTGTTAAGCAAATATGACAGAAGGAGTATATGTTTGTTTAATGTGTGTGGTATCTGTGATGTGAGCTTAATATTATGAAAGGCAATATTTTCCTTACCTGCAAAATGAGGATAATAAAAATACTGATAAGTTATAACATATAAAGCACTTAAAGCAGGATATTATTATTATTATTTATGATGATGATGATTTCCATTATCTTAGTGGTTAAGAGCTTACAGTTTGGAGTGAGGTGAACTTGAGTTTGGATCCCAGCTCCACCACTTACTGAGCTGTATGTGACCCTGTCCAAATACTTAACTCTTCTGAACATGTTTTTTATCTGCAAAATGGGGTTACCAGGGTGTATCTCACTCACCAGTAAAGATAATGCAAATCAAACATTTGACCCAATGTCCAGTGCTAGTAAGCCTGTGATAAAACACCATCATAGTGTGTAACATATATACGTATGACAACTGCATTTCCAAGATATTCTGGGATCCTTCCAGGTCTATAATTTTGTTCTTTTCATAACACAGCAGTCCTTTTATTTAAAAGAATACAGTCTTTGGAGTCAGATAGAATTCCAGCCCTCCTATTTACCAGCCATGTGGCCATGGCCAATGTTGTCAGTCTCCCTGAGTCTGTAAAATTAATGCCCTTTCTGTAAAATGAGGCTAACAATGTCCATCTCTCAGGCATCTTGCAAGGATTACACAAAATAATGCAGATGCACACCCAGTGCAATGTCTAGCGATTACATGAATTTTAAATGTGATTTGTTAAATGTGTAGATAAATGTGATTCATGTTTGTTCCTTTATGTAAAATGTCATGGATATAATCTGTAGACATATGTAATGTACTTTTCTGCTCCAGAAGCATCTCTGTAGTCTGGTATTCCATCCTAGCTAGAGTGGAGTTCAAAGGGCCATAGCATTAGCAGTGTGGGACCCTACTGATAAGCCATCGAAGAGAGAAGGGGAAGTTACAGAAACAAGAGGAACTCCCCTTTCCTGTCTGGCTAGGATTTGTTTATCTTTCACACAGACTGTTCCCTACTGATATGGGGATCTGTAGAGTGTCTAGCTTTGATTGGCATCTCCAGCACAGAGGGAGTAAGGAGCCCCTTACCTATCAGGAACTGATTTCCTCTGAACTTGAAGAGTCCCAAACACATTTCTCTTTTCTGGCACCACTGGTGAGAACAGAAAGCCATGGAGAGAACAGAATCTTCATATCAGCCCTAGAAGATCTCACAGAAAGGAATAGGTAGAGGGATGGGGTTCAGAACATGGGTTTGGGGATCAGAATGACTGGCCACACCACTTACCAGCCGGGTAACCTTGGGCAAGTTCCAGAATGTCTTTAAGCCTTAGTTTTCTCAGCTGTAAAATGAGGATAAGAATGTTACTGACTTCATATGAAATGAGATGATACTTTGTAAAGCACTCAGCATAATACCGGGCACATACTGAATGGAGAGTGTTTGAAAGCTATTATCAATTTTCTAATTCTGCAGTTTTATAGTTGAGGACCCTGCTGGCCAGGAAGGAAGCATAGCTCATTAGCTGTCCACCCGTTCAGGGCTATTTCCCAGCAAGGCCGTGCCAAAGGCGTGTCCCGTGAGATCAAGGCCTTGCATTCACTGTGCCAAGGGAGCAAGAACGGGCAGCACCACCCTAGCTGTGGGGTTGCCGCTTTCAGAGTATGTGCAAAGCAAGGCATGAATCCCACCCAAGTAATCTCCAAAAGAGAAAGTCCCTTCCTGCTGGAATTATTTATTTTGTAATTAACAAAGGCTAGGAGGCTCTTTCTAAATTTTGGCTTGGAGGCTCAGAGTTTAAACTTACAACAGTCATGAACAAGGGTTTATTGTGCGCTTGTTCTTACTTGCTAAACTGCATGCATTATTATGATCCCTATGCAACTAGGGGTCAAGAACTAAGTACCTGGGGCAGAAAGCTGTGTTTTTGAGATCAGAGGACAAAGTGTCCAGGAGTGGAGAGGCTTCAAAAATTAAGCCATTTTTCCAGGCTCAGTAACATCCAGACTTCAACTTGCTTTGGAGCTGCCTTTGCCTCTAAGTGTTCAGGGAGGGGTCTGGCACTTTAGCTGGCCCCACCAAGGCCTGGGCAGCAGCCCCAGTTTCTGGTGACCTTCACACAGGCTTTTAGGTTGTGCTTTGCTTTGTTTTGTTGTTTGTTTCTCCACAGCCGGGTGGCCTTTCCCTACTTCAGGGTGGGAACTGGGGGAGGGGGAAGGTGGGAGGGAGAATAGTTTGAGCCCATCTCTGCAGCTGTGTTTACACTTCCCTGTCAGGGACTGTCTGGGGCCCAACCTTTCCTTGGTCCACCCCCCCACCCCCCTCCCACCCCCGCCGTGTCCCCTTGGAGAAACGCTATTTGATATCCCTGTGGGCTTTACAAGGGAGAGGCAGAATGAGCCCAGGGGTCACCATCCAGAGGGACCTGGAAGGAGGAAGGGAGGAAGGTTGGAAGGGAGAAAGGAATAGTGCTGGAAGCATTGTTTTGAATTCTGGGAAGCCTCATCTTCCCTTTCTACCAGTGGCCTGCAGGGGACGAAAGTACACTTTGAACTCGACAGCCCCAAAAGGAACAGAACACAGGACGTGTCATTCCTAATCACTGGATTGAACAAAATCTTGTTTTGTGATGGGGATGGGAGTGCAGAGAGCAGAACCATCTTTCCCAAGGCTTCACTGGGGCCGGTGGTCAGATACAGCATTTTAAAACCAATAAGATCATGTTAAAATACATGCAAATTAAAAAGGATTTAAGAAAATGGTCAAGTAAATAACGCTGTTCTTCTCTGGGGAGCAAGTTGAGCTGGTATTAATCAGTAGGATTGCTGGACTCTCGGCCAAGCCTGGGAGAATGGCTGCCAAAGCAGATCAGGCATCAGGTTACAGAAATTAAACACATAATTTTATTTTTCCGCAATAAGGAACTTTCAGAAAAAGAACCAGCCCTATTAGGCTCCTCGGCACACTTTGTCCAGTTTCGTTCAGCCCCAGAGGCCTCCAAGTTAAGAGCAAGATGAGCAATTGGAGGCCAGGAGTGACACAGTTATTCCTTTCTCCTATTAACTGCCTGGGGGTGGGGCTGGAAGGAGTGGGGCAGGGGTGATGGCACTGTTTTTCAAAGGTCTAGCTGCCAACCACTTGCCAACAGTTTTTCTATGAATTTATAGGACAAAGACGTGAAGGGTTGGAAAAAAAAAATTTGTAGAGGAAGAACTGGCCAGACAAACATTGGCCTTTAAGTGTGTCATGGACCACAGTCTTTAAGGAAGAGCCTCGTCTCAGAAAAACAAAACAAAATAAAACAAAAACAAACTCTTTCCCATCACAATGAGGAAGACCCAGTCAACAAATTTCCCCCCACAGCCCCATGCTTAATGGTAATATGGAAGTTGCTTTTAAAATCCTCCAGTGATCAAGGATTACTAATATCCCACTTAGTCCTGTGTCAAGTATCATGGTGGTTAGGGAAAGGGTAACAGTATGGGAGTGAGCATCAAGTGGTACCGGGGTTGAAGCAGGGGGAGATCCAGGAGGGCTGGAAGGCTTGGTGAGGAAGTGGAGCTTGAGCTGGGCTGCTTGACTCTGATCTATAACTTTGAGGTAACCTCCTCACCGTCCTTCCTTTGTGCTTCAAAATACTTCTGTAGCCATATATTCTTTGTTTCCACAACATTTCTCTTATCTTTCCTCTTATCACTTGGCTTACTTTCCTAAAGCAATGCTCTCCACTCCCATGGTGTTAGTTACCAGCAATGAGCCGATGGTACCCGAATCTCTTCCCAGTCTCAGTCCTGACATTCAGATCTTCTGAACATCTCTCCTTAGATAATCCTTTTTTTAACCTGCTGCCTCTCTCTCCCTCTTTTAACCTACTTTCTTTATTTTAACAATTATTTATGTGACATAAGGATTGTGAAACTTGGTTACACAATGGGATTGCTTGAGATTCTCTTAGAACTCTTAAATCCCAGGCCATACCCCAGTGAATCAGCCTCTCTGGAGATGGGAGGCAGGCATCAATAGTTATTAAAGCTTCCCCCGGTGATTTCAATATGAGCCACACATGAAAACCACTGATCTTCAAGGCAGGGGGAATGGAAAGGAATATTATTCCAAATTGCTAAGTATGAAGGAATATTTGCTTTGATTTGGTAATCAGATCAAGGCAAGAGAAAAAAGGCAAAGCCAAAGTTTTGGGTTTTTAAAAGATTTTATTTATTTATATGACAGAGAGAAACACAGTCAGAGAGGGAACACAAGCAGGAGGAGTGGGAGAGGGAGAAACAGGCCTCCCACTGAGCAGGGAGCTCGATGTGGGGCTGGATCCCAGGACTCCAGGATCATGACCTGAGCCGAAGGCAGATGCCCAACGACCAATGCCCAACGACTATTCCTTTTGATATAAGGAAAAGAACACTAAATCTGGAATCCAGAAACCTGAGTTTAAGACCTGACAGAGAAATTTTTCATCTATGTAAAGCAAGTCTTTTAAGTTCTTTAGGCCAGAATAGTCTTGTGTTTAAAACTGAAATACTTCCTGCCTATTTCATAGAGTTATAAAGATTATCTGAAAAAACGAACATTACAGGCTTTTGTAATTATGTACTTGGAGACAGATTCAAGGTAATGTTATTTTGTATTTTAAGTTTTATTTTTTAATTTTATATTTTGAAGTAACTTCAATTTACGAAAGAGAGACAGTTCCTATATACCATCAGCCAAGTTCCTCAAATGTTGAGGAAGTACAATTGCCAAAACCAGGAACTGAGATGATAAACTACTTTTAAGTTTTTCTAACTTCATCAGTTATCCCACTGGTGTCCTTCTTCCCCAACATGGTTCATTCAATCCAGAATCACACATTACATTTAACTGTCCCGCCTCCTTTGTTTCTTCCAATCTGGGACAGTTCCTCCTCCTTCCCTTCTCTTCCCTCCCCTCCCCTCCCCTTTCCCCTTCCTTCCTCTCCCTTCCTTCTTTCTTCTTCCTTCCCTCCTTCCTTCCTTTCTTCCTGATTTTATTTATTTATTTGACGGAGAGAGAGGGAGCACAAGCAGGGGGAGCAGCAGGCAGAGGAAGAAAGAGAAGCAGATACCCCCATGGTGCAGGGAGCTGGAGCTGGGGTTCCACCCCAGGGCCCTGGGTTCATGACTTAAGCCGAAGGCAGCCAGCTTCAACTGAGCCACCCAGGAGCTCCCTCATTCTTCCTTTATTTTTGAAGACCATCACATTTTATTTTATTTTTTTAAAAGATTTTATTTATTTATTTTAAGATTTTAAGATTTTATTTCTTTATTTGACAGAGAGAAACACAGCTAGAGAGGGAACACAAGCAGAGGGACTGAGAGAGGGAGAAGCAGGCCTCTCGCCCAGCAGGAAGCCCGATGTGGGGCTCGATCCTGGGTCTCCAGGATCATGACTTGAGCCAAAAGCAGTGGCCCAACCAACTGAGCCACCCAGGCGCCCGTTTTTTGTTTTGTTTGTTTGTTTGTTTTTTACGACCATCACATTTTAAAGATGCTGGCTAGTTATCTTGTAGGTCACCCATTATTTTGGATTTGTCTGATGCTTATGATTAAACTCTCATCACTAGTGATGTTAACTTTGACCACTTGCTTAAGGTGGTGTCTGCCAGCTTTCTGTCCTGTAAATTTTTTTTTCTTTGTAACTTATAGGTGTCTTGTGAGGAGATACTTTGATACAAGGCTATTCATTTGAATCTAAGTGACTGCGAAAACTTTTGAAAGAAACACGGAAGCAAGGTGTAAATAAAGCAAGAAGGATAATTTAGAGCTCGAAGACCGGTGTTTGGAGGTATTGGTAGGTATGAGGGTTCAGTATGAAGGAGTTCGGAACGCTTAAGTGAAACGTGGCCTGCCGCCAGCCTGTGAAGATGGTGCAACCGCTGGATAGAGTCTCCAAGAAGATATTAGTAGCTCTGGGAGGCTCCCCGAGCGCCCTTCCTGTCTCCTGACCGCGCCGCCTTGGAAACCGTCGGGCTCGAGCGGCAGCACCTGGGACTGAGTTCCGATTATTGGCGCCAAACGACAGATGTGCGAAGAAAGAAGCCCAGGTGGCCCCACGGGCCGAGCGCGGGCGGCCTAGTGCGCAGGCGCCAGGAGGAGGCGCGGGGCGGGGCCGCGGCGCGGGGGCGGGGCCGCGGCGCGCAGGCGTCCTAGCGGCGGGTCCCTGCGGCTCGGGATGGAGGGTGAGTGAGTAAACAAGCCCGGGCCGGGCGGTGGGGCCGGGCCTCGGCACCTCGCCTCCCGGAGCCTAAGGGAGGGAGAAGGGAAAGGGTCAGAGAATTGGGAAGAAGCGGAGGGGTACACTGCCCGCCTGGCCGGGGGTAGCGAAGCGCCCCCTCCCCGTCCGAGGGCTGGAGGAAAGGGGGCGCTGGACGAGCGAGCCCCCGGCATGGACCGCGTCTGAGGCGGGGAGGGCGGGCGGTGTGTCCGGGAGGAGGAGCGGCGGGGGCGGGCCCGGGGATGGGGACTCCCGTTGGAGGGCGGGGTGGGTCGGGTGGGCGGGAGCCCCGGAGTGGAGGGGGCGCGGATGGGCGGTGGCACCTGCGGGGGCTCTTAGTTAGGTGGACTCCCAAGGACTTGAGGCTGTGCACTGGGAGGTTTAGACGCGGGAGCTGTTTGTGATGACTTTGGGGAGTGTTGAGGAAGGGGTGGCAGTAAAAACAGGGCTGGGACCATGGTGAGGCGAGGGAGGTTCCTAGGCGCAAAATGAAACTCACTTTTCAGGGTCCAGCGGGTGCAGAATGCCTCTTCAGGTTTTGAGCGATAGGCGCCTCGCGCACCTCTCCCCAGTGTCGGCCGCGAGTAGCAGGCTGGCTGCTTCTCTCTAAATTTGGTCTCGCGCCAATCCCTGGCCACCCCAGAACTCTCGGGAGGGTCGAGGGGATAGAAGCCGAAGCGCCTTGAAGCAAAGGCAAGGTGTTGTTATTTGGGACATGGCAGTTACTTCTTACTGAGAAATTGTTTCGGGGGCGGGGAGGGGAAGGGGTGTAGAAGGATGTTAGTGCCCCAGTGGAATATGGAAAGTGGGCTTTTGATAGTGACATGTAGGATCGTAAATGGGGTAGCTTGGTGTCGAGCCTAGCGAAAGAGGGTCGCGGATGAGGGAAAAGAGCCGAGTTCGACGAACAACTGGGTGTGTGCAAAGACGACGTGGAAAGTGTGGTCTCTTCCTCCACGGTTACTGCAGTGATGTCTCTGAAGAGAACTCCCACCTCTACCGGTGTTTTTAAGTTTAGAAAACCGGCACTGAGGGACGTTTCCAGCTTGAGAAGGTGGTAACGCTATCACAGGTTTCTGTGAGAGCTTATCTATTTAAGCCTTGGAATTCCCGGGGCTGGGATGGTGTGGCAGTGATCAAAGAGATTACTTACTTGCGTAAAATGTTTATGTTAGGAGTTAAGTACTTTCTTTTCTTTTAAACACACTTATAATAGAGGAAAGGACCATCTGTACAAATGTAGTATTACTATGATGATGAGTGTGTGTCTCACAGCCAGGATGAATTAACTCTCCGAGGAGGGTATGTTTGCCTGTTTTATTCACTGATACAACCTAAGCACCTAAAACAGTGCCAGGCACATTGTTAGGTGTTCAGTACATATTTGTGGAATAAATAAATAGTGGGTAGATCTCTGGTACTTGGAGTCCGGAAGTTTGGATCATAGTTCTGCTACTAACTGGCAGAGTACATTTAGACCAATCATGGAACTTGATGCTAAAGCACAGCCTTAAAACTCCCTGAAGTGGAAATGACTGATTCACTATGGTGTTACTTTAATTCTCTTTGAAACAGCAATATAATAAGGAGCCTCGGATTAAAAAATGAAAATTTACTCCCAAGAAGACTTTTGTGAAAAGGGAAAAAGTAAGAAAACATGGTCAGACTTGTTTCCCTTATATTTACTTGCCTTTGAACTGGCATGTCTTTTAAAAACAACTTAAAATAATCAGTTTTATCTATTTAATTCTTGAGATCAGAGTTTTGGTTTCCTTAGTCCTGCGGATAACAGTTCTTGCCCTTGCTTTCTGCCTTATTTGAAACATGTAACACTTCATTTCATTAAATGTATCTTTTTCTTGTCTTGGACTAAATGTAAAAAGTTTCTACTTGTTGACTGGCAACTTCCCAAAAAAGATTTAAGTCAGCAACACTAAAAAACACATTGCATTTTCTACAGAGTAGTTAAAAACTAAAAAGAAAAGACAAAAAAATATCTGGAAAAGGTGAAGAGAAGGATTAGGTTGGGGGGGCATTTAAAAAGGGAAAACTACTCTTAGGGAATGCCTCCATTCCAGAAAGTCCCTAGCTTTTTTTTTTTTTTTTTAATTTGTCCAAACGGAATATCTGAATATTAGTTTCTTCCTACCTTTTTACTCCAGCAGCCTGTTATTTGGGACCTCAGTGCTTCAAACCTTAAAGTCATGAATTACTGAATGGTAGTTGGGTAATTGGGGGTTAGTGTCTCTTGTGCGTTGTGTTCTCTGACACACTTGCCTTAATACTTTGATTCAAAATGGAATAATTAAAAAACCCTTTTATTAAATGATAATGAACAATCATTAAAGAATAAGCTTTGTGTTAGTGCAGAACAGAACCAGCGAAGGTAGGGCTCTAGCCTATTAGGAGACTGACGCTTCCAAGTCAGCATTACATATCCTGAGAGCTAGCATTTTCCAGTGGGTCTCCTAAAGAGTAATCCTGCTTTGATTTTTATCACCATTGTCTGCAGTGCAAATGATCTGATTCTCAATCAAGCAACAGTAAAAAAAATATTAATGCTATAATTTTCTTTTAAATGAGAACTCAGGATCATGGCTTCCTGTGAATAAGGTTCTTTGTACATGCAGAGTGCCCAGAAGCTGAAACTAATAACAAATGTAAAACCTTGGAGAACTGGTAAATTAGAGATGTGCTTAAAAATCCTAATTGTAGTATCTCTCAGGCTGTGTACTTAGCCACAGAGTTGATGTTAATGGAATGTTGATAAAATTGGTGATCACCAAAATGACTCAGTTGTATGTTTCTTGAGCTCTTTGCAGAGGTAGGTTCACCCCTGTTATTTGTTTCAACTCCACCATGAGCTAAAAAGGAAAGAATGAGATGGAAAATTCAAAAGTCTACAGTGCCATCTGCCTCTAAAGCCTTACTTAGCCTGTTGTTTGATCAAATTACTTGTTGTAAAAGAAAGTAGTAAAGACATCGAACGTGCCCCAAAGAGAAGCTCTTTCTCCAAAGGGGTCCCTTTATGTAGGTGAAAGAACTTCATAGTTTGGAACTTTTATATTCTGATCTTAACCTCTCTAAATATAAGAATATTTTTCTTTAAATGTCTTATCTCCAAACATTTTTTTTGAAGATTTTATTTATTTATTAGAGAGAGAGTGAGTGAGAGAGAGCATGAGAGGGAAGAAGGTCAGAGGGAGAAGCAGACTCCCCGCGGAGCCGGGAGCCCCATGTGGACCCAATCCTGGGACTCCAGGATCATGACCTGAGCTGAAGGCAGTGGCCTAACCAACTGAGCCACCCAGGCACCCCTCTCCAAACATTTTAATAAGGTTTTCCCATTTCCATCTAGTGACAGACTACATTCCATCTTTAAAAAAAAAAAAAAAAAAGATTCCATGAAAAAGAAAAAAGATTATTTATCTGAGAGAGAAAGCAGTGGGAAAGGGCAGAGGGAGAGAGAGTTTTAAGCGCTCTCTGAACTGGGCCTGGAACCTGATGTGGGGCTGGATCTCATGACTAAGATCACGACCTGAGCTGAAACCAAGGGTCCAGCATTTAACCTACTGCACCACTGAGGCACCCCTGACTATTGATTTTTTAAAAGATGATTTATTTATTTATATGACAGAAACACAGCTAGAGAGGGAACAGAAGCAGGGGGAGTGGGAGAGGGAGAAGCAGACTTCTTGCTGAGTGGGGAGCCCAATGCCCGGCTCAATCCCATGACCCTGGGATTATGATCCGAGCTGAAGGCAGATGCTTAAAGAATGAGCCACCCAGGCATCCGCCCCCCCTTTTTTAGGAAGAGAGAGTGCACACTGGGGAAAAGAGAGAATCTTAAGCAGACTCCATACCCAGCACAGAGTCTGACTCGGGGCTCGATCTCACAACCCTGAGACCATGACCTGAGCTGAAATCCAGAGTCTGGTCACTTAACCAATGAGGTCACCCAGTCACCCCCATCATTTTAGTTTTAATTTGCACTTCCCTAATGACCAATACTGATATCGAGTATCTTTTGGTGCAGGTATTTGCCATCCCTGTGTCTTTTTCTGGTGAAGTATCTGTTCAGATTTTTTGCCAATTTTTTATTGGGTTATCTTATAAGTTGTAGGAGTTTTATATATTTACACACACATATATATGTATATATAGAGAGATAGATAGGTAGATATACATATATATATATAGTTATGCTTATTCTTAAATTTCTTGACCAAAACAGCATATGTTGTGGAGTTTATTTTTAATGTATAAGTGAATATAATGAAAAGCTCTCAAGTACTGGCCTCATACTTAACTGGGTTATAAATGGCTGTTTTGTGTGTGTCAGTAACTAAAGAATCCATCTAGGGCCCCTGGGTGGCTCAGTGGGTTAAAGCCTCTGCCTTGACTCAGGTCATGATCTCAGGGTCCTGGGATCGCCCCGCATTGGGCTCTCTGCTCAGCAGGGAGCCTGCTTCCTCCTCTCTCTGCCTACTTGTGATCTCTCTCTGTTAAATAAATAAAATCTTTTTTTTTTTTTTTAAAGAATCCGGGCCGCCTGGGTGGCTCAGTTGGTTAAGCGAGTGCCTTTTGCTCAGGTCATGATCCCGGAGACTCGGATTGGGTCCCGGATCAGGTCCCGCATCGGGCTCCCTGCTCGGTGGGAAGCCTGCTTCTCCCTCTCTCACTCTCCCTGCTTGTGTTCCCTCTCTGGCTGTGTTTCTCTCTGTCAAATAAATAAAATCTTTAAAAAAAAGAAAAAAAGAATCCATTTAGTAGAAATATAAAGTATTTTTTGTGTACTACTCCCTTTGCCCAAGATGAATGAACCCATTTCTCCAAAAATGTTCTACTGAACACCGAGTTTTTGTTTGTTTACTTTTTAAATTAAAAAAAAATATTTGGAGTGATAGTAGTTGGTCAGCATGGAGATGCTGTAAGAACCCATCTTATCGCTTTGTTTCTGGTTTATTTTAATCGTACCTCTCTGTTCCAAACAGTATGTCTTGTCTTCCTCATACACTCTGTGGGCGTTGACCAACTGCCAAGTAAACTTTTAGAGACTTTAAAGACCCATTAAAAAGCCAA
>PITA01007778.1:0-80542 GCA_004023965.1 Spilogale gracilis | reverse complement strand
CACATAGGTAAATTAGAAGGCATCTTAGACTCCTCCCTTCCTCCATGACTGGCTTTACTCCAGGCCACTCCCCACTTTCACCATCCCAGACCCAGGAGAAAGGTCTTTTGGTTGGGCCTTGGCTCTTTAGTCCAAGTGTCAAGCTCTGATTTAAGGCCTTTATGATCATCACTGTTCATGCTGCTGATTAAAATAGCCACCTAATTGTTTTTATGCCTCCTAATTTGCTCCATCTTTCATATCTGCCAAAACCTCATTTTTCTTTGTCTGCTCATTTATTTTCCTCTTCAGAGGAGGTAACATGTGTTTAGATTAAGAGAATGGTCTTTGGATTCAGATAAGTGAGGATCCGAGCTTTGACTCTGCTGTTCCACATATGTAATCTTTCTGGGGCTTGGGGATAGTCTAAAAGAGCTATTGTGAAAACTTGTGCAGGACAGTGAATATAAAGCATTTGCATGGAGTCTAGCATATAGCAGGTGCCAGATAATTGGTTAATTTCTCTGTGTTTTGTAAGATAAATAAGAACTTCTCACATCATGCTCCTATATACAGATCTCTTCTCAGGGACCGTGCTTTACCAATTCTTCCCTTTATGTTTCATCCTTGATAAGTATTATTTTTGATTGGATCATTGCAATCAGCTAAACATAATCACTTGACTCTACTTCTGGGAGTTTTCACCCATTTTTAGAACTGCTTCAAAAGTTGAAAGAATTGTCTATTTTCAATTTTTCTTCTTTTTTCATTTAAAAAGCACTTAAAGTCTTTCTCTCCCATTACTCTGTGGTAACTTCTCACTTTAAGGTCACCACTGACCTACAAATTGTTAAATCCAGTGGTCAATTCTCAATCTCCATCATACTTGATTTATCAGCAGCATTTGACACAGGTGATTACTTCTCCTCTTTGATATATTTTCTTTAGGATCCCCAGGACTCTAAAGCTTTATGATGTTTTTCCTACTTTACTGGTGACCTTTTTCCTCAGTTTTCATTATTGGTACTTTGTCATCATGACCTCTTTATCTGAGGCTTCCCTGAGCTTAGCATTTGTCCTTTTCCTCTTTCCTTACAAGTTTATTTTCTTGATGGTTATGCAATAACATATTTTAAATTCTATCTGTGTGTTGAAGGGTCAAGAACTGTCCCCCAAACCCTGGATCTACTATTCAACTGTTTGTTTCACATCTCTATTTGGAAATCTAACAGACTATTCAAAATCAATATGCCAATTATCTCCTCACCACATCCACTGTCACAACCTGACCAATTCTGCCACCTTCCCACCTCAGTTGATGACAGATCCTTCCATTTGCTAAGTCCAAAAATCTCTTCAACCCAATCCTCTAGGATATCCTATTTGGTTTCAGCAAAGATTTTTGTGCCCTCACAGTACACTTGAGCTGAAGCTTCCTCATCTGTGAAATGAGCATCATAAATACTTACCTCAAAGAATTGTTCTGAAGATTAAGTGAGAGAAAGCCTGGTTCATCATCAGTACTGAATAAATGGTAGCTATTATTGTTAGACTCAAGGAATTGTTTCAAGAACAAGAAATGACTGTGAACTAGTAATTTTTATCTCCTAAGAGTTCTGTTTTTTTTTCTTTTTTTTTCTCAAAATTCTTATTTCCATGTATGTGCACATGCATGCGTGTGTGTGTGTGTGTGTGTGTGTGTGTGTGTGTGTGTGTTTCTTTGGCTATGGGTTAGAAGAAAGAAAGTGTTTGATTAAAAACTGTCACCATCTAGCTATGGAACCATGTGTGGCCACAAAGATTAAGGTTGCTTCTTCAAACTAGCCTCCTGATATCTTGCCTGACATCATCCACTATTAAGTCTACTACTCTCTATTTTGCTCTTTGGCAACCAGTATTGCTAGAGAAAGCAACATGGAAAAAACCATGCCAAGGCTATATGCTCTAATCTCAACTGTGAGCTCTGGCCATAGCTTAGCATCTCTGTGCTTTATCATGATTCATGCTGTTATGGCATGACTCCACTTGGAAAAATCAGCAATAATTACTGTCCTGAACAGCCCCAGTAGTTTTCTTTGTTTATCCTCAAAGACAACTTTGTAGGCAGCGATTTCATTAACATGCAAAGTATGTCACAAATGTTAAATTTCTCTATGAAAACAGATAGTCCCAACAAGCAAATCTTAACCTTGTAAATGACTGCCCCATTTACAGATAGAGAACTCTCAATTATAATTCTGATGTGTTCACTGCTTCCAGAATCCTAGTCCTGATGCTCTGCCAAAGTCTTCATCTGGCAGCAACTCAACAGGACCCATCAAGTGAATATGTTCTTTTTTTCCCACTACCCCTTCTACATTCTCAATAGAAGAACATTTTGAGAATGCTGGCAAATGTTGTTTTGCATAATAGCAAAAACAAAACAAAGCAAAATGAATCCTCATCTTTGTGCTTTGTTCCCTAAGTTTCTTGAAGATATCTAATGGCAAGGGACAATCAATATTTTGGAGCACAGTGGTCAAATAATCCCTATGGTGTCATGATAATTAGTGATTATACTTTGTTTGCCCTTCCACAGACTGCACCCTTCTTGAAGGGAAGAGCTGTGTCTAAATTAAAATTGCTTCAAACAAAAAAAGGTGTGTGAGGAGTAGACCTGGATTTTAATTCTAGTCATGTGACCTTGCATTATTATTTACTAACCTGACCCTCATTTTACTTCTTTTTAATAGGACACTTGAATATTTAAGTCACAGAGTTGTTGTCATGCACAAATATGATTCTGCATGTAATGTGCATGGAAACAAAAATAGAGATCCAGTTTATACTTGTCCCTTTCCTTTTGGGTTCCTTTTCTAGCTCTCTCTCTCTCCTACTTTTATATCCCAACATCCTACTTCATTCACAGTAAGTGCTTGATGAATGTGGGTGATGCATGCTAATGAGTAAGTAGAGAAGATGATTAAGCCAGCTCCTGCTCCCTGATCTCATATTCTATTCACCTTTTGACATCTTTTGTTCTGGAATCCCCTTGTTCACTACTTCACATTCTCTCAAGTCCCCGCTTTTATGTACCACAACTTTGGTAACTAGTTACATGGAAGTTGGACTAGTTTGACCAGGTGAACCCTGACAGCATCTCAACTAAGCCTGTAATGAATACTTCTTACTTTCTACCCTAAAGATTCTCTGACACTGAAGATTGGGATACACTGTGCACATAACCTAAAAATGTAGGGGAAATAATGACTATGGAACTATCCTTGACTTGGGGAATAAATGTCCTACCTATCCATCCCTTGTTTAGAAATATTTCATAAAACTATTTAGAAAGTCACTCAGAATTGATGACCACTTCATTTTCCTTTGTTTTGTGACCCTAATCCTATTCTTCCTTTCTGGGATCACATTTCTAAGCAAACTATCTGTATTCAAGACTTTACCTCAGTCTTTACTCACAGGAAACTCAGGCTGAGGCCTTTCCACCCACTAAAGCACATTGCAGTGTCTGGCAGGTAGTGCAATAGATAGTAGCTACACTTATTCACTTCATGCATCTACTGCACTGAAGTGAGAACAGATAAAAGATTCACCAAAGTTTCCCTTCTAAGACTGGCCTCTTGAATACTTTTTCCTTCCTCTTGAGTCTCTCCAACATACACATTTCCTTATGTTTTGAACAAGTAATTCTGCAACCCTTGGATATAGCTAATTGACTGAAGGGTAGATATTTGACTCAGAGGGAATCAATCCTTTGGTAGGGTGAGCCAATCAAATTTTCTCCTTAGAATTTGTTATCAGTATGTGGTGACACTGATCTCTTTTGGTTAGATTATTAACTGGGAAGTGCTAAAGCATCAGGAAGATACATGAGAGAAGAGAAACCCATTCTGCAGTTAAGAAGATTCGAAAATGTGAGATGAGGGGACTCAATAAAAAATAAGAATTGAAAAGGTAAAGCTTTCCTATCCCTGCTTTTTGTTCTTATAGAAAAGCAATTGTACTCCCTGCCCTTTCGTTCTGAGTTATATCTTTGTACTTAAAATACATTACCTAATGAGTTTAAAGTTACTTCACTGTTTTTTTTTTTTTCCCTTGGACTTGAATGCTCTTTAAAACACCCAAGATGATGACTAGTCCTTTTATCCATTGGATAGCAAGATACTTAAAGTGTTGTGTTCTGCTTATACTTGTTTCTCCAGTGTCTCACTTACAGTCCTACATGGTAGATTTACATGTTTGATAAATAACTGACTAAAAGGATAACCCCTTCATTTATTCCTTTTATTCCCCCATATCTTCTTAGCCAACCTGAACACCAGCAGATAGACCACTTCTACACCTGCTACCACTCTGAGGTTTTATTTTCCCTTACAACTTTAACCTTCTTCATTCTCATCTCTCTAACATTCTGACTCAGATCATCCACTGTCCAGTCTATCAGTTTTTCTGTACTCCATGCCAGCCCCTGATGCTAAAGAAAAACACACAAGTATGATGGTCAAGTCCATGGCAAGTTGATTCCATTTAACCTACCCACAGCTTAGCATTCCTAGATTTATCTCTAAATGGGTCTGGTGTAGTTCCAAAGCAACAGCTATGAACTCTACATTTTTACCCCAAATCTTTACCCATTTACTCACCAGTGACTCACCTTCTGCCCCACTGGAAAAAATGGTGATATGTGGTAAGGGTTATATTTGTTATACTTCATAGCTACTCTGTATCTTCACACAGCTTCTCTTTCATTGCTCCTACTCCCTTGTTTTTCCAACTTAATAATTTTACATCTGCACTAGTTCACCATGCCTACCTCCTTTTAAAGATGTCATCCCATTTCTCTACTTAGTTTTACTAAGAACAATATATATATACTGCTTTTAAGCACAGCAACCTGTGTATAAACATTTGCTTTCTACATGGTATAGCATTTGCTTTCTACATGGACATTTCTCCACAGACTTCTCTGGAAACTACAGTTACAGGTCTTGAGGACTCTGTAGACACAGTGTATTACTTGAATCAACAGAGTTCTCTGGAGTTACTTCATTCTGATTCAGCTGAAACTGTCTCTTATTTTGATTCACTTTCTTCATCAATAACAAATATCATTGGTCTTGTTTCTCTCTTGCTCTTTTTGAGCAGGTGATTGATGTTTCAAAGGATCTTCTGGCAGCACATGCTTACTTGCAGGGACATTTCTACCTGCTTGGCTGTCTTTTGCACCAGATCAGTGGTTTATTACAAAAGTATGTAACCCAGGAACAGCCAAATGGAAGAATTAGGTAGGGCAAGGTCTGGAGAAAGAGTAAGCAGCTTCCCTGACCTCTCCAGGCTGCCACTCTCCCCAAACCTCCATGTGTTCACCCATTGCTATGAGCATCTTTAAAATGCCTTATCCATATACTGCCTCACAGTCCTTATGTTCTAATGGATCCTTTTGTGATCTGGGTTCAATTCCCATCACTCTACTAAATTGATGAGTTGACAGTGCCCTTACAATGACCAAACTTGTTCTATCCACATCTTTCTCCAACACATCTGATTTTGCTAACTACCTACCTTCATGCTTCAGGCTTTTGTAAAACTTCTTTCTCTTGATTATCATGCCAAATCAATGGGTGTTTTTTTAACATGACAATATTCCTTAAGCTTTAGTCATATTCACTCTTTCTTGAGGTTCTCTTCTTCTGTAATATTGCCACAAGATGGATGACTTCCCTAATGACAATAAGGGAATTATCTTCTCTTGTATTTTCTGGTCTTGAATTTCTAACTCTCTGCTGGACAGCTCCCTTGGTTCATTCCTAAACTGTTATACACTAAACTTAGCCACTTTTACCAAAAAGACTAAATCTGTATAACTGTATGACTGATATAAGGGGAAATGCCAGAGAAGACAGAAAGATGGAGAAAATTAAAAAAAAAAACGAGTCTCAAATTTTAACCACTGATTAACTAGTGATGATAGATAGAAATAGCCAAGAGGCATTGGGTCATCCCTCTCACCATTCCCATTTCTAAGATAATTGGATAGGAAGGTGACGATTGTTTATTGAATTCCTATGGTGTGTTAGACAATGACATTGGCATTTTTTTGGTAAAGATTGTATTTATTTATTTGACATAGAGAGAGATCACAAGTAGGAAGAGAGAGAGGAGGAAGCAGGTGCCCTACTGAGGAGAGAACCTGAAATGGGCCTCAATCCCAGGACCCTGAGCCAAAAGCAGAGGCTTAAACCACTGAGCCACTCAGGCACCCGACACATGCACATCTTAATCTCCATCACCTATTTCACCCATTCCTCCTACCCACCTGTCCTCTAGTAACCACTGGTTTGTTTTTTATAATTTAGAGTCTGTTTCTTGGCTTCTCTTTCTCTCTCTCTCTCTCTTCTCCTTTGCTCATTTGCTTTGTTTCTTCAATTCCACATGAGTGAAATCATGTGGTATTTGTCTTTCTCCAACTGACTTATTTCACTTAACATTATACTGTATAATCCATCCATGTTCTCACAAGTGAGAATATTACATTCTTTTTTATGGCTTAATAATACTCCATTGAGTATATATACCCCATTTTTATCCATTCATCTGTCAATGGACATTTAAGTCACTTCCATAATTTTGCTACTGTAAATAATGTTGCTACAAACATAAGTGTGCATGTATCCAGTTGAATCATGGTTTTTATTTGGGGGCGGTAAATATCCAGTAGTGTGATTACTAGATCATAGGGTAGTTCTATTTTTTAAAAAGATATTATTTATTTATTTCACAGAGAGAGAGATCACAGGTAGGCAGAGAGGCAGGCAGAGAGAGAGGGGGAAGCAGGCTCCCTGCCAAGCAGAAAGCCTGATGTGGGCCTCAATCCCAGGACCCTGAGATCATGACCTGAACTGAAGGCAGAGGCTTTAACCCAATGAGCCACCCAGGTGCCCTATTTTTTACTTTTTGAGGAATTTCCATACTGTTTTCCAGAGTGACTGCACCAATTTTTACATTCCCATCGACAGTACAAGAAAGTTTGACATAGACATTGTAAATGGGTTATTTCATTCAATTTTCAAAGCTACTCCATCTTATGGATTTTCTATTATTTACTTTATTTACAGGCAAATAAATAAGGGCTATAATATAGTAGGTGAGATTTCTCAAGATTTTGTAATAAATCATAAATCCAGGATTTGGTCCTAAGTCTATTCAATTTCAAAAACTGTCTTCCTCATCATAGTTAATAATATGGGAATATAAGGAAGAGCATAAAGCCTTGAGTATTAAAGCAAAAATAATGATTGGCTTTAAATTCACATTTACAGCTGGAGTCATGCTTTTTTTTTTAAAAAATTATGGTTGTCAATTATAAATCCTAGTCCTTTGTTTATTTTTATTTTTTTATTTAAATTTAGTTAGCATATAGTGCATTATTAGTTTTTCATATAACGCTCAGTGATTCATTAGTTGTGTATAACACCCAGTGCTCATGCATGTAGTCTTTTTATTTAGGAAATTCTTACAGATATTACTGAGACAAAGCTTTTATTTTATGTAGGGTTCCTCTTCAATTAGAACTCTAGAACACAACTTTCCTTTCAGTATTCTTTTCATGCTTTTTTTTAAGGATTTTAATATTAATTAATCTTTATACCTAATGTGGGGTTTGAACTTACAATTGAAGATCAAGAGTCACATGCTCTACCAACTGAGCCAGGCAGGTGCCTCTATAACTTTTTTTTTTAAAAAACTCACACACACACCCCTCTATATCAGGCTTAATAATATCAGGGTTTCTCGCCATGTTATTGGCATTTGGGGCTAAAAGTTATTTATTATTATTATTATTTAATATTTTATTTATTTATTTGACAGAGAGAAACACAGCTAGAGAGGGAACACAAGCAGGGGGAGTGAGAGAGGGAGAAGCAGGCTTCCTCTGGAGAGGAAACCCAATGTGGCGCTTGATCCTGAGACTACAGGATCATGACCTGAGCTAAAGGCAGATGCTTAACAACTGAGCCACCCAGGAGCCCTGGGGCTAAAAGTTCTTAATGTGAGAGGCTAGCCTGTGCATTGTAACAAGTTTGTCAGCATCCCTGACCTTTTCCCACTGATAGCATCTTTCCCTACTATGACAACCAAAAATATCTCCAGACATTGTAAAATTCCTTCCTAGGGGCTCCTTATCCATCTACATCCAACAAGATCCTTGTGTGGTTCATGAGGGCTGAGACTTAGTCTTGCTCACATCTCCATATCAGTGCTTGCAACGATGCCTGACATGTACTTGGCACAAAATAAAAAATAAATGTTTATTGAGTAAATAAGTAAATGAGGAGGAAGAGCTAATTTTTCATGGAGAACCTATTTTATGTCACGTCCTTCATTAAGAACTTACCTTCAAAACAACTCTATGAAGTTAATAATGATAATAAACTTATTTCACAGATGAGAAAATAGAGGATCAGAGAATATGGCTTCCCTGATTCACACAGCTAGAATGTAAAAATTAACATTTCAACCTAATTCTTTCTATGTTAAATTTTACCCCTTTTTTTTCTAGGACACCAAATTGTGATATAGAATTATGAGAATTAGAGTTTAAGACTGAATAAATGGATTGCTAAGTATCATTCCAACTTTTTGTAGGGAAAATGGCTTGCAAATCATGTGTTGGCTGAAATAAAATTCAGAGAGTTCTGGTCTCCAAACTCTCTCTACCTCCTACCATAGGTAACCTTGCTTCTCAAGTAAAATGTTTAGTAATATGCCTTGACTTTTTTCTTTTCCTCACTGCACATCAGAAGCACACAGACTTAAACCTGAATTGTTGCCTAGCATGTTTTGCCTGATCTGTCCCTGATACTTCTTGGACTTCTCATATGGCTATCCTCCTTGTTCATTAACCTCTTATCAATGACCTTTCATTAATGTGTCACTCACATTAATGCTGTAGATGTGTTGCACTTCATTGTCTCTGTTTTTGAAATGCTGTTTGAAATGCTTGTTTTGTAGATAAAGTTTTATTGCACATTCATTTAGATACTGCCTGTAATTGCTTTCATGATACAGTGACAGAGTTAAGTAGTTATGACAGTGAGTGAAGAATGGTTAAAAAAGGAAAGGGAGCATCTTTTATGGAGTACTTAAGAACAAATTGTGCAATGCTCCAACCACCTTGACTTGGATACAAATCTTGAGTCTATAAAGACAAGCTTATAGATTTAGGGGAAAAATTAAATAACATCCAATATTACCCTGGGTATAAACAAATGGTGAAATATTGAGGAAATGTTTTCTTACCATTTTAAAAACTGAGATTAGGAGAAGAGATCAGCTTTTAAGGATCTTCTTCAAAATGGTACCCAATACTGTAATTATTCATTTCTGTTTCTTTTCAGGGAACACTGCAAAATTGTAAACCTATCTGAGAAGAACAAGTTTTTCATCTGCTTAATCACTCAGTGATGTGGACATGTTCTCAAACTGTTGATGACACATTAGTTGCCCATTTATAAGGGCTGGATGAGCTTGATCAGCTAGGTCTGCCTGCCACCTTAACTAGAGTTGAGAATTAAATCTAAAAAACATCAATATTCAACAAATGTATACTTTACAAGCATTTCAGGAAAAATAGACTCCTTCCTTTGTTGTTTTGAAGGGGCCTAGAAGTAAAATGGACAAATAATCAAGAAAGATTTTTCTCTTGACCTAAACTTCAGACATTAGAGAAGTTGTAGTGAGTTCCTAGGTGGCAAAGTTTCTTTGGTTGCAATGGCTTCAGTATAACAGTGAAGTTTAAAGTGTTCATTCCCTTCTCTTAAAGTGAAAAGTTACATGATAATAATTCTATGATGATGATAATAATGGTAATCAAGATGGACTGCATTCTATAATATGAATCCCAGGGCAGCTTAGCAATGTTGATTATTTCCAGTGGAGCACACCTTCTGGGTGCCTTGCCTGCAGTGAACAGCTCAGGGATGCAGGCTTCTTGAAACTTAGAAGACCCCTATACTCATCACTGGGCTTCCAGTGCATGGAAGAAGAGGAAGCGATGAATGTTTGCCATACATTTGAATTTCTTGGCCTGGAATTGACACATATTACTTTGGATCATACTGGCCATATGTGAGTAACGGGGTCTCACAGAGAGTAAATGCAAGGAGGATGGAAAGTATAACCCCTGGTTTGACAGTGACTTCCTGGCTACAACTTTGGACCACAGAAAGGGAACACAAATCTTTAATAGTCTGCATTTATTGTATATTTTAGGCACATTCCAAAGTTCATTTCCATAATACCTTTTTACTACAAATAAAAAAATATGATATCATTTGCTCTTTTTTCTATTAAATAGGGTTGTAATGTGAATTAAATAGTTTAGTAAATGCAAAATGTTTAGAATAATGAATAGGCACATAGCAAGTATAAGGGTTGATAGCTATTATTTTTGTTATATTTTCTGAATAAAAACTAGGACTTTATCCTTTTTTTTAAATGGTCTTTTGGGATTCCCAGTGGGACCCTGTTCTACTTTGGTATTCAATTCGCTCTATTTGGTTCCATAGATATTTATTTAATGCTTACTGTGACTGAAGAATTTGTTTTCCAGGAGAGACTGTGGGTGTCTTTGTCTTCTCTGACCTATTATGAAGTCTGCAAGTTGTCTAAGGTTCCACTGAATGGAACAAATGAAGGAATATTCCACTTTATGTTCCACAATCAACATGTCCAAATTCATGAGACTAATAAATCCTCAGACTAATGTGGTTTCTGTGATGTTGGGGCTGCTGCTAGCAAAGTTCACCAACTGCTTTCATACCTTTCACTGTATTAATTTCCTGTGGCTGCCATAGAAAATTACTACAAAGCTTGAACAACAGAAATTATTGTCTCATAATTCTGGAGGCTAGAAGTATGAAATCAAAATGTTGTCATGGTCGATTCTTTCTGGAGGCTTGGAGGAGAGTGTTCCATGCCTCTTTTCTAGCTTCTGGTGGTGGCTGACAGTCCCTTGTATTCTCTGGTTTCTAGCTGCACCACTCTGATTTCTGTCTTTAATTTTCCATGTCACTCTTCTTATGCCTCTGCGGCCAAACTATCCTCTTCTTATGACACCAGTCAATGAATTAGGGCTCAGGCTAACCCACTATGATTTCACCTCCCTTGATTATGTCTAAAGATCCTATTTCCAAATAAGGTCATATTTATGGGTGCCAGGTATTAGGATGTGAAAATATATTTGTGGCAAACACAATTTAACCCACAGAATTAACTAAGTTGATTATACTGAGATGACAATGATGATGATGATGATGATGATGATAACAATAAGAAACATATATTATATGCTTGCTATATACCAGGCATTAAATTAGGTACTTTATAAAATTGCCTTATTTAATCAAAACATCCTTATGAAACAAGGATATCATTATTATTTTTACTGTTACTATTATCATCATCATCACACTATTTTCATATGAATTGACTGAAATATAAAGAGGTATGGATACCTTGCCCTAGGTAAGAAAATGAATTAACAGAGCTGGAGCTAGAATAGTCAGTGTTGGTCTAGAGTCACTGCTCTCATTTAATATACTGTACAGTTAATGTCTATTTCCAATTGTTCCTGAAGTCAGTAGAAGTGTAGATCCTTCCCCCAGTTCTAATCCAGCATATGGGGCCCTTCTCTTGCTGCTGTTTTCTTCTTATGTTTTCCCCTTGAGCCTTCCTGTTTATGTGAATATGCTTTTCCCATTTCCATCTCAGAGCTCTCAGAAGGATTCTGCTCTTTTTCAGTTCAGTTAACCACAGTCAAAGAAGATTAGCTGAACCTTTTCCTAAAGCTGAACTCTTGCTCAAGGCACATTTTAAATGCCAGTTTCCTACCTTGGAATCTCTGTCTGACATGTCATGGAATTGCAGAGCAGAAAGAGGCCATGCTACTCTTCCATTTTTGCTTGAATGTTTGCACAAGATTTGCTCAGAACTTGGGTTATTATTCCTTCCACCTAGAGAGAAATCAGAAATTACTGTTTTGGTGGGGGAGAAAACCTTTTTTTCCCCTTTGAGATTTTATAAATTACAATTATCTGTTACAGTAAGCAAAAATTAAAGACAAAAAGGATGTATAATGGCCTAACTAATGATCCCCTCCACAGTGATACCTGCATTTCCATGCTCCTGAGGCAGCTGGAGTTAATAAGTTCAGGTGTATCCTTCCATTTTCCCACTGTTTTGTTATATGTATATAAAATAATGTAAGAGTCTAGTTAGTCACTTATTTTAAACTAAACTGAATCATACTCTACACATTTATTTTGAAATGTTCTTCTTTTTTTTCTTTTTTAAGATTTTATTTATTTATTTGACAGAGAGAAACACCGCAAGAGAGGGAACACCAGCAGGGGGAGTGAGAGAGGTAGAAGCAGGCTTCCTGCTAGCCAGGGAGCCCTATGTGGGGCTCAGTCCCCAGGACTCCAGGATTATGACCTGAGCTGAAGACAGGTGCTTAATGACTGAGCCAACCAGGCACCCTGAAACTTGTTCTTTTAAAAATCTATCATATGTGTATATCACAAATATATAACATATATCATGGCTATTTTCATCCAGGGTTTAGTCGTTGGACCTCTTCTCAAACCCATTGATCTATATCATTCTGTCTCAAGCCATTGAAAGTCTTTAGGTTGCTGACTCCCAAATTTATACTTCCAGACTGGATCTTTGTCTGAATATCAGACTTCATATCCTATTGTGTCCTCATCATCACTCTGCCTGTACCATAAAATTCAGCATGTCTCACACAGAACTCCTAATGTTTTATTCAAAACCAACTATACCTGTGCTTGTCCCATCTTAGTTTATGGAAATTCCATCATTCCACAGATTCAACTTCTAGAAATCTTGTAACTGCCCATGTGTTCTCTCTTTTTTTCCAAGGAGAAATGCCACAACAAATCCTTCAGCAAATCATTTTGTCTCTCTTTCTGGGCATAGTCAGTCACTCCATACCCTTTCATCATCTCCATCTGTCCTAAGTCAGAATCTATGCAATGAATAGAACATGCATATATATTTTATCCATTACATATTATATGTTCTATTCCATAATAATATTATATAAGATTACATATATAATTTATAATATTTTTGTTCTACATTGACATTTTACATATGTAGGATTATACCATACATGTTATTTTATTGTGTTGTTTTTTCTCCTGTTCTCCTATATTTATTTTAAATTTCTGTTTTTCTTGCCACACATTTACCTCATCCAGCCTCCCTCAACCCATGCTAACAAAATGATTCATATTATGCATAGTTTCCCCATGCTTCTTTTTTTTTTTTTTAAAGATTTTATTTATTTGACAGAGAGAAACACAGCCAGAGAGGGAACACAAGAAGGGGGAGTGAGAGGGAGAAGCAGGCTTTCCACCGAGCAGGGAGCCCAATGTGGGACTCAATCTCGGGTCTCTGGGATCATGACCTGAGCCGAAGGCAGTCGCTTAACCAACTGAGCCACCCAGGCGCCCCTCCCCATGCTTCTATAACCAATTACAAAAATATAGTTATCTATTCACTTATAAATATATAAATAAAGGGATTTGGGAATTCTTTGTTTGCTTTAGAAAAAGTTGCATTATATCTCCCATATGCTTTTTCTACATCTTATTTTCTCTGACTTGTCAGTAGTTAATAGAAACCCCATCAATTTAACTGTTATTGCTCAAATTTATTTTAATGACTGTCAGTCTTCCATGAAAAATGTAGATGCACTAAAAATTACTTAATTTTATTCTCCTGATTTGACTCTTTTTTTTTGCTCCTGTGAAACAATGCTGTAATAAACCACTCTTACATTTAATTCCTTTTATTTCTTCTTTTTTTAAGATTTTATTTATTATTTGACAGAGAGAGAGAGAGAGAGATTACAAGTAGGCAGAGAGGCAGGCAGAGAGAGCAGAGAAAAGAGGTTCCCTTCTGAGCAGACAGCCTAACTCAGGCCTTGATCCCAGGACCCTGACATCATGACCTGAGCCGAAAGCAGAGGCTTTAACCCACTGCTCCACCCAGGCGCCAATATTTCTTTTTTTAAAAAAAGGCTTCATTTATTTGAGAGAGAGACAGAGACAATGAGTGAGCATGAGCATGGGGAGGGGCAGAGGGAGAAGGAGAAGCAGACTCCCTGCTGAGCAGGGAGCCAACACTGGGCTCCCTCTAGGGACCCTAGGATCATGACCTCAGCTGGAGACAGCTGCTTAACCAACTGAGCCACCCAGGTACTCCTTAGTTCCTTTTATTTCTATAGGATAGGTTCCTGTGAGTGAGACTTCTGGGTTGAAAGAGATTCCTGGGTCAAAGATACATTTTTATTTTGAATAGATGTTTCCAGGTTTCTTTCCAAAATGGTTGTAACAAGTAACATGTCTACAAGTGATGTATATGAGTACATTCCTCCTGTTGTTGCCAGTAATCAATGTTACTGTACTTTTTTTTTTTTAAGATTTTATTTATTTGACAGAGAGAAGCACAGCGAGAGAAGGAACACAAGCAGGGGGAGTGAGAGAGGGAGAAGCAGGCTTCCCGCTGAGCAGGGAGCCCGATGTGGGACTCCATCCCGAGTCTCGGGGATCATGACCTGAGCCGAAGGCAGTCGCTTAACCAACTGAGCCACCCAGGCACCCCTACTGTACTTTTCAAACCTTGGCAGGAAATGAATATATAAGGTTATATTTTGTTGTTCCCTGTCCACTAGTGAACTTAAGCATCTTTTAATGTTTGTTGTCCATTTGAATTTTTTTCTGCAATTTACATATATGTAGACTTTACTGTTTTATTTTTTGAATATACATGATAACTTTGTATGTTACGGATAGTGGTCCTTTATCTGTCAACTGTATTGCTATCCCCTTGCCCCTATTCTTCCCATTTTATTGACTTCATAGTATCTCCCCATACCCATTTTTATGGTCAGTTACATCTATATTCTGTTTAATGATTCTGGGTTTCCTGTATTTATTGGGGTCTCCCCAACCCCTAGGTGGTTTTGTGTATATGGTCCTTTGATTTTCTGTTTTTTTTTTTCATTAAAATAGTTTATCCATTTATCTTTTTCTTACATTTAACATGAGATAGATATCAAACCTTATTTTTCTTTAGAAAGATAACTCACCCTTAGAACTACTAAATGATTTATCATTTTTTCATTGTCTTGAAATACCACCTTTGTCATATGTTACGTTTTTTCTTTTTTTATTTAAATTAGCCAACATACAGTACATAATTAGTTTCAGATGTAGAGCTCAGTAATCATCTTTTGCACTTAACACCCAGTGCTTATCACATCATGTGACCTCCTTAATGCTCATCGTCCATTTACCCTGATCCCTCACCCACCTCCTCTCCAGCAACCCTCAATTTGTTTTCTAGAGTCAAGAGTCTCTCATGGTTTATCTTCTTCTGATTTCTTCAATCTGGTTTTCCCTTCCTTCCCCTATGATCCTGTGCATGGTTTCTTATATTTCACATATGAATGAAATTATATGATTATTATCTTCCCTTGGTTGGCTTATTTTGCTCAGCATAATACCCTCCAGTTCTACACACATTGATGTAAATGGTAAGACTTCATCCCTTCTGATGGCTGAGTAATATTCCAGTGCGTGAGGCCACGCGCGCGCGCGCGCACACACACACACGCATCTTCTTTATCCTTTCTCTGTCAATGGTCATCTGGGATCTTTCATAGTTTTGTTATTGTGGACATTGCTGCTATAAACACTGGGGTGCAGGTGCCCCTTCAGTTCCTTAAGAAGTTAAAAATAGAACTACTGAATGACCCAACATATATTACATTTTTTATATATACTGAAAATTTCTTTCTGGAATATTTTTTGTAGTTTCTTATAATATAGTCTATCATTGTTCAGTACTATCTTATTATGAGTATAGAGGACTTGACATTCAGATTGCATTCCATACTAGTTAACTACTGTTGTTTAGTGGCTTACAGCTATTTACATATTTTTTTTATCCCTCACCTATTTTGTTAGTTGGCTGGATGGCTTTTGTGATATGAGTCACTTCTGATCTCTTCTGGGATTGTCTATGGACCTATGGTCAGCTGGTGCATTGGTCAGCAGCTGGATGATCTAGCATGGTCACACTCACAGTGTCTGACTGTTGTAGGCTATTCACACTGTGCATCAGTCTCCTCCGCTTGATCTCTCCTACTTCAGCAGACTAGTTTGGGCTCAGGCCCACGGTAGTCTCAGAAAGAGAGAAAACCCTAATGTGTAAGCACTTTCAACCTTGTTTATAACATGCTTACCAGTGAGCTAGTGGTCAAAGCAAGCAAAAGGCCAAATTCAGAGTCAAGGTGGGTGGGGAGATATACTTTGCCCCTTGATGACAGAGGTGTGCATGCAAGAATTGGAAGGGTTTGCAGCTAGTTTTCAAAATCTTCCACACGTTAAGAATGTGAATGGCACCTGGGTGTTTCAGTGGGTTAAGCCTCTGCCTTCGGCTCAGGTCATGATCTCAGGGTCCTGGGATCGAGGCCTATGTCGGGAGCCTGCTTCCTCCTCTCTCTCTGCCTGCCTCTCCGCCTACTTGTGATTTCTCTCTGTCAAATAAATAAAATCAAATCTTTAAAAAATGAATGTGAATGAGAATTTTCTTTCCAGTGTCAAAAAGGATTCTGCCACTCTAGATTAATTTTCCTTGGCATCTTTGATCTTCAGAATAAACTCCAGAATGATCAGTATGACATAGTCTGGTCTCTACCTACCTCACATCAGCAGCACGCATTCACAATACCCTGGACTCCATCATGCAGAAATATTTTATCTTCATCCCTCCTCTTTGCCCAACTTAAGACCATAGTAAAATATCTTTATCCTCCTCCCTCCAAATTCACTATGCCCTTGCTTGTTCCTACTCCAAAAATAAATGGCTATTTTTTTCTTCTTAGAAACATGCTAGCAGCCACTGGGCTTCATATTTGTGTGGTAATCCTTAAGAAAAAGATCACTGTCCTCTTGTACCTGCAATATTTGGGAGGAGAAGCCCCTCCCTTTCTCCCTCATCTCTCGTGGTCTATCCACTGAGACTGTTCCTTTCCCTGAGGAAGAAGCCAACCTGTGATTGAGCAGTAAGTTTCAGGTGAGATGGGAGGTAAAAGGCGCTATCATATCCTCCAATCAGCAACTTTACCTTTGCAAAAGTTTGGACCCATGCTTTCTATAAAAAAAAAAAAAAAGCAACTACAACAACAACAACAACAACAAAAAGATGGTCCCTCCCTATCTTGGGTGATTTTTTCTCTTTTCTATTAGGTAAACTCTGGACAGACCAAGAGTGATGTCCTACATCTTGTGTACCCATGTCTGGAATGTTTTTCATCTCCTTGTCTTTAATTTGTCCTTTCAGTTGATATTCACTGAATGCCCGTTGCATGCCATTGTGCTAGATGCTGAAGATATAATGATAGATTAAGGTCAACCAAATCCCTGTTCTGATGGTGTTTGCAAATCGAAGTGATTCTCTTATGAAGTCTTTCTCCATTTCATTCCCATCCCATCTCCACTTCCTATAGCCAAATGCATCTTTTAATCTTTGGTGTTAATACAATTTTAAGCCATTTGTCATTTCCAAGAGGAAGTACAAACACACACACACACACACACACACACACACACACACACACACACACACACACGCAGGCTTGCTTCTCTAAGCCACACCTGTCAGGAGAAGGATGATAATGCAACAGTAAGGAAAAGGCACTTTTGAATTAGAACTCACATACAGAAGAATTATTATGACTCCATTCTCTTAACTTTCTTTTATCCCCTTTCAGGATCCATGAAAGTTTACATATTCTTTTGGGTAAATAGTAAAGTGCTTTCCTGGTAGCTCAAGGAGTGTTTTCTATTTTCTTTCTTGTGGCTATAGCCAGAGCTGCTGACTCTCTTGGATTCAGCTTTCTGAGACCACAGGATCTGGATTCTAACACTCACTTCAACTCTGTAGCTGTTGGGGTGGAAAGCAGGCACTTCTCTAGGGTTAAAGCTGTCTATTTAGCTACTCAATGTAGCAGTGCTATACATTCAGTTTCTTTATGGGATTTTTTTTAAAGAGTTTTGGAACAATTATTAACCTAGATCTAATTCAGAGAACATTTTAATGGATCCTTCTTTGATTTGCACTTTGAAGTATATTATTATCATTTATTATTATTATGTACTTGCTACATGCCAAACATATTTCCTCTATTTCTCCTGTATAAATTTTATTTTGCAATTGAAAATATGGTATGTTTCTCAAATTTGTGTGTCATCTTTGCTAACCTTCTCTATATTGTTCCAATTTTGGTACAGGTGCTGATAAGTGAGTATTAAATATATTTCCTCTTTAATACTTAGTGATCCTAACAAGTCCACCCATTTTATGGATGAAGGATCAAAGGCTCAGAATTGAGCTTTGCTCAAAGACAAATAATCTTCTTCCTGTCCCTCAATCTTATTACCAGGGTCACAGACTGGATTTTCAGCTTGAGAGTTCATCAAGTTCTAAAGCAAAGAGGTTTTCTGGTGGCCTTTGGGGCTGTCTAAGGAGCCTCACTGGCAAAATGATTAGGTCTTACATCTTCCTCAACCTAGTTTGACATTTCACTGTATTGTTTTCATTTGTTGATGGGCCTTTGATTGGTTGAACTGTGAGGAAGCACTCTATCCTTTTCATCTCTGGATTCATGGAGCCCAGATCAGGGTCTGGCAGATTATAATAAATTAATCTATTGGAAAATTATGAGAATGTGACATCCTCTGGCTCTTTGCTCTAGTCTATGATAACAACCTGATTCAAGTCCCTAAGGAAATGTACCTTACTAGACCTGCGAGTATCATGGTACTCACCCCCTAGCTCCCAAGCTTCTGACCTTACCATGGACCACCTTGCCTGCTAATGCATCAGAAATAGAACATACATAACAATAGTTGTTATTTATGATATAGTGAATGTGTGCCCAATGCAACTGCAAACTAATAACATGTATTATTGTGTTTAGTATTAATACCCCTCAATAAGGCATTGGTTTTTTCCCCCATTTTATAAATGAGGACACTAAAGCACAGGAAAACCAAATAACCTGCTAATGTCACACTTCAAATGACAGAACTAGGCTTCAAATCAAGGCATATGACTCCAGTACTTGAATCTGTAAAAGAGAGATGACAAAACAATCTCTGCACGGCATTTTAGAAAATGTCTTGAAAACTGCATGAAGCTTTACTTTGTTTTAGGATTAATAAGATAGGGGAGCAAGGGCTCAAGATGACCCACTAAGTGAGTCAGGAGTTCAAGATTCTCATCCTGACTCTGACAACTTGCATAGGCTTTTTGGACTGTAATGTCTTCATTTGTAAGAATGGTAGATGGAGTTAGCTGGTTATGACAAAGATGTCATGGACTTTGCAGTCAGACAAAGTCTAAAGTTTATTTCACTACATACTAACTGTGCATGCTAGGGAAGGCGTCTTAATCATTCTAAACGTTTTTCTTTTTTCACACGTGGAGTGTGATTTAAAGCCTTATGATAAAAGCTGTTGAGACAGATAAATGTGTATATAAAGAGAAGCTTGGGTTGAGCTTTTGGGAGATGCTCAGATCAACGCTCCATGACACAATCAGGTTCTTCAGTAGGTGAGTCTGGAAACAAGATGTGGTTCCCAGAGATCCTGTCTCTCTTTAGCACCTGTATTTTCATTGGCATTCAAAGCCAAGCCATTCTCCTGATCTGAAACTCTGGGGTGTGTGGCTTGAATGTTTATGAAGCTTGTCTCTCTGGCAGCCATAATATGCTGGGGTTTTCCCCATGGCTCCTTGTTTTAACATCTCACTTTTATTGTCACAAACTTTGACTGGTCTAGGTATAAGATTTCTGTGATCTCTCAGTATCCTGTTTCTGAAGTCCTTCAGGGAGTCTGAGCAACCCTGTACCTTTATACCCTTTTCCTGCTGGGGTTCTTTACTAAGAGCACGTTATAAATAGGGGAAAAAAGGAAAAAAAAATCAGAAGGATTTTTTTGTTGTTGTTAATAGTCAAGAATTTAACACACACTGATACATGGATATCTGATAATTTTGAGTTAGAGTTGACAAATAAAAGAGGAAGTGAGGTGTCTTAGCTCTCCCAACTTTAACTATTGGGACTCATGGATTAAAGCATACTCGTAGGAGAAAGAGCATATAAATGGGTACCAAATTTCCTGAATGTATTCACCCAACCTAGGACATAGAGTAGGAAGAAGGAGACTAAAATGAAGACACATCTGCATTAGCACAGAGGCTCTGCCTTAGAGATTTTTGCAGCAGAAGACAAAATGAAAAAAAAAAGATGGACAATGTGGGTTCCTGCCTCATAAAGTACGGTGGCCTTGTCTTCCAGTAACTGTGGCCCAATGAATACCATAGGTTCTGATCAGTCAACTCCACAAAATAGGCCTGGCATGAGAAACAATTTCAACATTTGAAGGAAATGTTCTAAAATTCTTCTCCCTCACAAGTTATTAATCAGAAGGGACTCTAATGTATTTCTTTTTCAAACAGCCAGATAATTCACTTAAAAAATTCATGCTGAATTCTTAGATTATCAAGGTGGATAGAATCACTGAGGACATGTAACCTACCAACCAACATTTCTGAAAGCTCCAGAAAGAAGTGACTTTCTAAAAAAGAATTCCAGGGTTCTATATTCCTTAACCAGTATTCTCCCCTTAGAGTATAGTGTACATTTAATCTTGACATGCTGTTGTATTGTTTCTTTATTCTCTTGTCCTCTTATGGTTCCTCCTTTTTGTTCTTTTAGAAATTTATTTATTTCCAATACTAATGTATGTCCTCCCTATATACAGAAAGGTTTTGCTCATGTACATAGACTACTAAAAGAGCAATTGTAGCTATCCACACATTAGAAATAAGTACACATCTCCATTAAAATAGTTATATGCAGGTGGTGCCTGGGTGGCTCAGTTGGTTAAGCAACTGCCTTTGGCTCAGGTCATGATCCTGGAGACCTGAGATTGAGCCCCACATCGGGTGGGAAGCCTGCTTCTCCCTCTCTCACTCCCCCTGCTTGTGTTCCCTCTCTGGCTGTGTTTCTCTCTGTCAAATAAATAAAATCTTAAAAAATAATAATTATATGCAAATGTTCACTTTAATTTTATTCATAATACTCTCAAGCTAGAAATAACTCATATGCTCATCAACAGAAACAAATGAAACAAAAACTGTGATATATTTATAAAATTGGAATACTATACAGCAACATAAAGGAAAAACTGCTGATGAGCACAATAACAAGATATTGATAATAACAGTATATTGAATAAGAGAAGCCAGACACAGAAAATTGTGTGCTATATGATCTTATTTATATGAAGTTCAAGGATGGACCAAACTAATCAGTGTCACAGAAGTCAGATGATGGAGTGGGGTTCAGAAGCTATTGATTGGGAAGGGACACAAGCATATGGGAGTATGAAAATATTTGATATCTTTTTCTGAGTAGTGGTTATAAGGTAAATATGTAAACAAGCATAAGCCTATGTACTTTTTAAGTTTATAAATTATACATATGTTTAAAACAAATTTTTAAAAGAAAACTAGACTGGATGTTATATGCAAACAATGAATCTTGGAACACTACATCAAAAACTAATGATGTATTGTATGGTGACTAACATAACATAATACAAAATAATAAATAAATAAGTAAGTAAATAAATAAATAAATATACCTTAAAAGAAAAAAATAAAAGAGCATTAGAAAAGCTGGAACTATGCCAGTGGAAAGAACAATTAGTATACCTCAAACATAACCTAATAGAATTATCATCATTGAATACCAAATTTAATTTTGAGATAGCAATCAATAAAAAAACATTAATCATTTATCACTCTTATTTGTTAAAATAAAAATAAAATAGTAGAGAGAGATATTTTAGAAGTGACATTTTTCCCTATAAAATTAACTTATGTCGTCTTTTAAATGAAAGACATTGGACAATATATTGGGCAAAATATCTGATAGTAACTCAGAAGAACTGTTGAAATATATTAATATTCCCATTTTTTTACCAATCTTTCATAAAGATGATGTTTATGATGAAATTAATAAAGAGATTTTCTTAGAGGGGAAGCTAATGAGATCCAGGTGATCATGACTTACTGAATGGCCAAGAGACAGAGTTTTGACCAACATGTCTCACTGTGAAGTGTGCAGGAAACGCCTGGGGATCTCGTTAAAAATCTGATGAAGATTCAGCAAATTAGGCATAAAGTTGAGATTCTGTTTTTAGCAAATTTCTGCATGATGCCGTTGTTGGAACAAGGACAACAGTTTGAGTAACAAGGGCTTAGACCACTCAGAAAGTGCTAATTCGTCATTTGTATTATTTGTATTGGGATGTTTGCTAAAAATCAAATTTCTGGACTCCCTCTCCATAGGATATGGGACCAACAATGCTTTTCTTCTTTAATAAACCTAAAAAAGATTATGTCATACACTAAAATTGTATAGCTACTGACTTAGAGAAATAGACCTGTGACATGTCCCTTGCAGTTTTCCAGCAATTATAACTGCTGCATCTGGTTTCACATATCAGGAGAAATGAAAAGAAAGGGAAAGAATGTATTTTCAATATCTTATATACATCAGTCACTTAATAGATGTGCAATTAACTTTTGTTAATTTAATCCTAATGAATATCTTATGGATGGGAATTATTCTCAATATTTTAAAGATAACAATTCATAATTATTCAGCACCTACTGTGTCCCAGACCCTGTAATAAATGCTTTAAAAGTACCACCTCAAAGAGAGCACAACGAAATAGGTTCTGTTGGTTCATCTCTACTTTATAATTCAAATAATGACCCTCCTCTAGTCTGTTTGACTTTCTAGAGCTCAGGCCTCAACCGTGCATGCAGGGCCTCTCTCGATTGACATCATATAGGAAGGCCATGTTGCAAACCAGATTTTATTATTTATTCATTTATTTATATTTATTTATTCATATTATAATTTATTTATTATTTATTTATTTATTTTGCTTCAACTAGAACAATTTGATCAATTGGCACATCTTATTTTCCCTTCATTTTGCTGTTATTACTCCATCTTTCAATTATTTTGCTCTAAGGAGAATCAATGAAAATACTTAGGGTATTAGACTATAATTGTTAACATCTCTATAGCATTTTGCAGTTTATATACAGATTGTGTACAAAACACTTTAGCTGATTTGATTCGCCAAACCATGCATATCCTTATCTTATGAATGAGGAAAACAAGTATCAGAAAAATGCAATTGAATTTTTTGTATTTCAGATGTCAAACTTCTCACTCCAAATCTGTGAGCTTCCCCTCTATCAGTCAGCCAAGGTAAGAGAGAGAAGAATGTGGGAAGTGGGAAAAGCAATCAGTTAGGAATCAGCAGGATTGCATTTTTGTCCTGAACCTGCCAATAGTTGGATGCAAGCCGGGGCAGTCTGATTTCTCTCTTTGAGCCGTAACTTTTTCAATCTTAAAGCAAGGGGTCAGAGTAGACTTGTTAACTTTAAATAGTGTTGACCCATTTTTATTGAAACGTTTTCTAAAAGAAATCTTACAGTGGACTACTAGCTTATAAAGCAAATCTTATGGTAGACAGTTAACAACTGAACACTGAGAACCCATCACTTTCCATTCTAGGGTAGGGCAAGAATTTCACCTGTTTTGTTTGTTAAGTTCCTAGATCATTGTCTGATACACAGTAGGTACTCATTAAATACTTTTGAATGAGCAAGTCTCCTTTAGGGTTTCCTTGGAGCTCCCTGGGGGCACAGTGTAAAGACTGCTGGATCAACACGTGTCAAGATTTGTTGTGGTCCTAAGAAGCCACATTTCTTAGAAACTAAAACTTCTCATAAGAGTTCAGACAAAAAGTAGAGATTTCTCTGAATATCCCTTCTATACAGGGACCTCAGGTGTTTCCTTGTAAAGTCATTTCCACAAAATGGAATTCTGCTGTGATATTTTTCACATTATGTTATATGATATGCTTAAGGATTGGATAATTTATGCTTTTTATTTTTTTGAATTTAAATTTTATTTTATATTTTCAGTGTTCCAAGATTCATTATTTATGCGCCACACCCAGTGCTCCATGCAATACGTGCCCTCCTTAATACCCACCACTAGGCTCACCCATCACCCCATTCTCTCCCTTCCAAAACCCTGAGCTTATTTCTCAGAGTCCACAGTCTCTTATGCTTCATCTCTCCCTTTGATTTCCCCCAATTCACTTTTCTTTTCCTTCTCCTAATGTCCTCTGGTTATTCCTTATGCTCCACAAGTAAGTGAAACCATATGATAATTGACTTTCTCTGCTTGGCTTATTCCACTCAGTATAATCTCCTCCAGTCCTATCCATGTTGATACAAAAGTTGGGTATTCATCCTTCCTGATGGAGACATAATATTCCATTGAATATAGGGACCATATCTTCTTTTGAATAATTTGTTCTACATTTCTTTCTCAAGAAAATACCAACTAATAACAAAGCAAAATAGACAAAAAATGAATTTACTTAGTGACTTTGTTTTTATTTTTTTCTTTGTTATGAATGCTGTGGACAAGTCTTTTCCTTTCTAACTCTTCTGCAAAATTCCTCAGTCTTCATGGAAACTAGTTTTACTTGTATGTTGTCTACATACCTGACTATGACACAACTGAGACTTTATTCTTCTATTTTTAGATTTGTAAAGAAGTTTTATTATGAAAAAATTCAAAAACACAAAAATGTGATGAATTACTAGCACAATATTTAGAATTATTTGGAATCATTTAGAATTATGAATACAATACATTTCCATACACTCATAGATTCTACATTGCCAGGAGTTTGTCTCACTTACTTTATCTGTCATAATTTTCCTTTGTGAAGAATTTCAAAGCAGATTAAGACAGCATATCATTTCAGTCCTACTTTCAATACTGTTAATATTTTGTTTTATTTTGGGCAGGATGGAAATTTAAACTTTGGGAAGGAGAGTGTACATAGCTCACTTTCACTTATATTTTAAGTGGACTCAGTTATATAATTGGATAAATTGGTAAGAGTAGTTGCTTACACTCATTGAAATATTTATGTATACATACATACATAATATACTTATATGCATATATATATTATACATAAAATATATAATACATAATAAATATGTATAACTTAGTATTGTGTAGAAGTCACTGCATATGTTTCCTTATTTAATCACAATAACTACTTCCTAGGGTAAGGACTACTGCTCTATTTTATAGATGAGAGAACATAGATTAGAAAATAAGTGGATGTGGGCTTGACTTCAGAGCTTATGCTGTGCACAGCCTGCCATATTGTAGTCAAGATTTAGTTTTGGCTTAGGATGCAGTTTTCCTTTCTTTTTCTTTACAGTTGGAACAAGTGCTATAAGGACCCTATATATTATCTGAGCCAATAAGGTTTAAACGCCTTGAATCATCATTAGAATGCTTTCTCAGACCAATCAATTAAATCAGGATTTCTTGAGCAGGTACAAACTCCAGAATTTTTAGAAACATCCCTGTTAATAGCCAGGATGTAGGATCATTGATATTTTTTAAAAACAAAACAAAACAAAAACTCTTTACATTGAGGAGATTAAAGTCCACTAATATAAAAGGATTTCTTTCTTTCTTTTCTTCACTTTTTTAAAGATTTTATTTATTTATTTGACAG
Source organism: Spilogale gracilis (assembly GCA_004023965.1). Taxonomy (NCBI): domain Eukaryota; kingdom Metazoa; phylum Chordata; class Mammalia; order Carnivora; family Mephitidae; genus Spilogale; species Spilogale gracilis. The sequence continues at coordinate 54,755 of PITA01007778.1, read as the reverse complement.
AGAGAAACCAGCTAAAGAGGGAACACAAGCAGGGGGAGTGAGAGAGGGAGAAGCAGGCTTCTGACTAAGCAGGGAGCCCGATGCAGGGCTTAATCCCAGGACTCCAGGACCATGACACTTCAGTATTTCATAGATACAGTAGAACACATCAATGAAACTAGAAGCTTGTTCTTTTAAAGAATCAATAAGATCCATAAACCATTGGCCAAAGTAATCCAAAAGAAAAGGGAGAAGACCCAAATTAATAAAATTATGAATGAAAGGGGAGAAATCACTACTAACACCAAGGAAAGAGAAGCAATCATCAAAAATTACTATCAACAATTATATGCCAATAAGTTTAACAACCTAGAAGAGATAGATACATTCCTAGAAACCTATAAACTTCCAAGACTGAAACAGGAAGACATTGACAATCTGAATAGACCTATATCTATTAACGAGATTGAAGCAGTGATCAAAAAGCTCCCCCAAAACAAGAGTCCGGGACCAGACAGATTCCCTGGGGAATTCTACCAAACATTCAAAGAAGAAATAACACCTATTCTTCTGAAGCTCTTTCAAAAAATAGAAACAGAAGGAAAACTTACAGGCTCATTCTATGAAGTCAGCATTACTCTAATCCCCAAACCAGACAAGGACCCCATCAAAAAGGAGAACTTCAGATCAATATCTCTGATGAATATGGATGCCAAGATTCTCAACAAGATCCTTGCTAACAGGATCCAACAATACATTCAAAAGATTATCCACCATGACCAGGTGAGTTTTATCCCAGGGATGCAAGGGTGGATCGACACTCACAAATCAATCAACATGATAGAAAAAATCAATAAGAGAAGAGAGAATAACCACATGGTACTCCCAATTGATGCAGAAAAGGCATTTGACAAAATACAACATCCGTTCCTGATCAAAACTCTTCAAAGTATAGGGATAGAGGGAACATTTCTCAACTTCATAAAACCTATCTATGAAAAACCCACAGCAGGCACCTATTGCGTGGAGCACTGGGTGTGGGGAATGGGGAATGAATCTTGAAACACGGGAAAAAAATTTAAGTAACAACAACAACAAAAAGAAAAACCCACAGCAAATATCATTCTCAATGGGGAAAAACTGACAGCCTTCCCTCTGAGATCAGGAACAAGAGAAGGATGCCCACTCTCACCACTACTGTTCAACATAGTGTTAGAAGTCCTAGCAAAAGCAAGCAGACAGCAGAAAGAAATAAAAGGTATTCAGCATGGCAAAGAAGAATTCAAACTCTCTCTCTTTGCAGATGACATGATACTCTATATGGAAAACCCAAAAAGACTCTACCCACAAACTACTAGAACTCATACAACAATTTGGTAATGTGGCAGGATACAAAATCAATGCACAGAAATCAGTTGCATTCTTATACACTAACAATGAAAATATAGAAAGGGAAATCAGAGAATCGATTCCATTTACTATACCACTGAATACCCTAAGATACTTAGGAATAAACATAACCAAAAAAGCCAAGGATCTGTACTCAAGGAACTACCAGACCACTCATGAAAGAAATTGAAGAAGACACAAAAAGATGGAAGACCATCTGGATGGATCGGAAGAATAAACATTGTCAAAATGTCTATATTGCCCAGAGCAATCTATACTTTCAATGCCATTCCAATCAAAATTCCACCAACATTCTCAAAGTGTTGGAACAAATAATCCTAAAATTTATATGGAAACATAAAAGACCCCGAATCACTAAAGAATTACTGAAGAAGAAAAACAAAGCTGGGGGCATCTTGTCACCTGACTTCAGGCTTTATTACAAAGCTGTGATTGCCAAGACAGCATGGTACTGGCACAAAAACAGAGAAATAGACCAATGGAACAGAGTAGAGAATCTGGATATGGACCCACAAATCTACAGGCAAGTCACCTTTGACAAAGCAGGAAAAAATATCCAGTGGAAAAAAGACAGTCTCTTCAATAAATGGTGCTGGGAAAATTGGACAGCTACATATACAAGAAAGAAACTAGACCATTCTCTTACACCACACACAAAGGCAAACTCGAAATGGATGAAAGACCTCAATGTGAGGCAGGAATCCATCAAAATCCTGGAAGAGAACATAGGCAGTAACCTCTTTGACATTGGCCACGGCAACTTCTTTCAAGACACGTCTCCAAAGGCAAAGGAGACAAAAGCAAAAATGAACTTTTGGGACTTCATCAAAATAAAAAGCTTCTGTACAGCAAAGGAAACAATCAACAAAACAAAGAGGCAACACACAGAATGGGAGAGGATATTTGCAAATGACACTACAGACAAAGGGCTGATATCCAAGATCTATAAAGAACTCCTCAAACTCAACATCCAAAAAGAAGATGAACACATCAAAAAATGGCCAAGAGACATGAAGAGGCACTTCTCCATAGAAGATATACAAATGGCTAACAGGCACATCAAAAAATGTTCATCGTCAACAGCTAGCAGGGAAATACAAATCAAAACCATACTGAGATACCGCCTTACACCAGTCAGAATGGCCAAAATTAACAACTCAGGAAACAACAAGTTTTGGAGAGGCTGCGGAGAAAGGGGAACTCTCTTACACTGTTGGTGGGAATGCAAATTGGTGCAGCCGCTTTGGAAAACAGTGTGGAGATTCCTTAAAAAATTAAAAATAGACCTACCTTATGACCCTGCAATTGCACTACTGGGCATTTACCTCAGAGATACAGATGTAGTGAAAAGAAGGGCCATATGTACCCCAATGTTCATAGCAGCTATGGCCACAATCGCCAAACTGTGGAAAGAGCCAAGGTGCCCTTCAACAGATGAATGGATAAAGAAGATGTGGTACATATATACAATGAAATACTACGCCTCCATCAGAAAGGATGAATATCCAACTTTTGTAGCAACATGGACTGGATTGGAAGAGATTATGCTGAGTGAAATAAGCCAAGTAGAAAAAGTCAAGTATCACATGGTTTCACTTACTTGTGGTGCATAAGGGGTAATATGGAAGACAATAGGACAAGGAAAGTAATTGGGAAATAGGGTAATTTAGGGAGAGAAACAAAACATGAGAGACTTTGGACACAGGAACAAACTGAGGGACTTGGAGGGATGGGGTGGTGGTATGGGAGAGCCTGGTGGTGGGTACTGAGGGGACGTATTGCATGGAGCACTGGGTGGGGGCATGGGCAATGAATCTTGGAACACTGAAAAACTAAAATAAATTTAATGTTAAAAAAAGAAACAAAACAAAACTAAACAAACTCTTTATATTGAGGTGAGGAGTTTAAGGTCCACTGATATAAAATGATTTCTTTCTTTTCTTTTCTTTTCTTTTTCTAAGATTTTATTTATTTATTTGACAGAGTGAAACCAGCTAGAGAGTGAACACAAGCAGGGGGAGTGAGAGAGGGAGAAGCAGGTTTCCCACCGAGCAGGGAGTCCAATGCAGGGCTTAATCCCAGGACTCCAGGACCATGACCCGTCAATATTTCATAGCTCATTCCTGGTAGATCTGAGCCTAGTCCAGGTATAGAGAAGTGAGGTCTTCTCCTTTGGGGTACATCTTTTTGTCACATGGACAATGTGTACAGATAATGATTTTAATAGAATTTTTGAGAACATGCCCTTTATCTACTTTCAGAGACTTAATATTTCAACTTACTATGACCCCTAAAACATTGTTTGTCAGGCTGTTTATTTTGTTCCCTGACATATGTCCATCCCACACCTCGCAGTTTGTCTTGATGATCATTGTAGTTAGAAACCTCATATGCTTTGGAATTTTGTCACATAAGATTAGCCTATTTTTTTATTAGGGATGAATTAATGGAATCTTTTGTTTAGTTTCTGAGTCTACATGTTAAGAGTAATATAGTTAAGAAAGAGTTCATCTGGGGGCGCCTGGGTGGCTCAATTGGTTAAGCGACTGCCTTCGGCTCAGGTCATGATCCCGGAGACCTGGGATGGAGTCCCACATCGGGCTCCCTGCTCGGCGGAAAGCCTGCTTCTCACTCCCCCTGCTTGTGTTCCCTCTCTCGCTGTGTTTCTCTCTGTCAAATAAATAAAATCTTAAAAAAAAAAAAGAAAGAGTTCATCTGGAAGTATTGCTCAAAATGCTAGTTGTTACACATTAGCAGGTTATGAAATAAATTTGTGAGTCATGACCAGCATCTGAAAAAAATATAGACTAAACTAGAATAGAAAACATTCATCACAGATAATAAAATGGTGTGTATGCTTGTGTGTGTATGTGTGCATGTGTGTGTATGAATACATGCAAGTACTAGTTCATAACGTGAATGCATTTGTTTTTCATAAAATGATGATGTCAGAAGTTTGAGAACCATTGTTCTAGAAGATGTGACTGAGAAATATAGGATCTTGAAAGGATCTTACATAAGAAATCGTGTAACAGAGTGAAAACATTGATCTTTTCTTTCGGAATCAGTACTTATTCTCATCTGTCTTCCTTGTATCTTGAGATCACTCTTGTCTTACCTTCTTATGCAAAAAGCACAGACACATCTACACACACATGTATATATAGTTATGCTTAAATAGAAACATTAATTCAAAAACTATATGAGAGTTGACTTTCAATATTTGGTGATACAACATTGTGTATAAAATAATTTAAAATAATTAGATTTGTTTCTAAGTAACTTCAGAAGGCAGAACTGAGAGCTTAGGGGACCAGTGTGAATGACTGAAAATCATGGGACACTAGATTTTGGTCCATATAATTTTTGCTGACAACTAGTGTGCTTTGTAAGAGAATGGCTTGGGCAATGACTTGTCCTATCTTGTGTAAAAGTATCTCAAGATGATCATTTGCCAGTGTTGTTATATCAGGTTGAAGCTTTGGAGCTACAGCCAAGTTGTCTTCCAGTTGTCTGGGGTCTATGATAAAATATCATTTGTAAAGAGGCAGAGGTAACAGTGTTTCACATGGATAAGATGATTATATACAAATAGTCAGTGTGTCTGAATGTGGATTGTGAGGTGTAGGTGATATAGAATCAAGTAAGAAGGTGTCCATATAAGGCCTTCTAAAACCAATATAAAAATGCTTGATTTTATCATGAGGTCAGTGGCATATACATTACTGTTTTAAGTCTGAGCAATGGTCTGATCAGATTTGTATTTGTTTTTGTTTTTGTTTTTTTGAGAAGGATGGTTAGGTGGTGGTTGTCATGGTCCAAAAGAATTGGATGACATTCTTTAATGATGAGCAAAATATAAATGATTCAAGGGCTATCTTTAGGGTTTAAGTGGAAATGGAGGGCAGTGAAGAGTAAAACACACATATGGAGTCATAGTTAAGGGCCCGGGCTCTGATGTTGTAGAAAAGCACATCCTTCCAGAGTCAGAGAAAAGTCTGAGAAAAGTCTCAGAAGTTGCACTACTTCTGAGTTTTGTGCCTGTAGACAAGTAAAGGTTCAGAAATTTCATCTATAAAATATGAATAATAGTGGCACTTATTTCATTAAACTAATATAAGAATTTAATACAACAAGGCATGTAAGTTTTTGACAATTTTTTCTAAAGACTTTATTTTTTAGTTTTAGGTTTATAACAAAATCAAGAGGAAGGTACAGAGATTTTCTATATCCTTCATTGCCCCACACATGCAAAGCCTCTTTCAGGATCAATATCACTCACCAGAGGTTTATTTTTTTCCTGAGGATGAACCTACATTGACATAACATAACCTCCCAGATCTGGTTCGTAGTTCACCTAAGGGTTTACTCTTAGTGTTGTAGATTCAGTGAACTTTAATGAATGTTTAATGGCATAGTTCCACCATTGAAATATCATTCAGAATATTTTCATTGTACTAAAAACCCACTGTGCTTTGCCTTTTCTTCTCTCCTATCACCATCCCTGACAACCAGTAATTGTTTTTAAAGATTTACTTATTTATTCGAGAGAAAGAGGGAGAGAGAACACTTGAGGGGGGGAGGGCAAAAGGAGAGGGAGAGTCTCAAGAAGACTCAACTCAAGCTGGACCTGGAGCTCCATCTAAATACCCTGGTATTACAACCTGAGTAGAAAGCAGAAGTTGGATGTTTAGCCAACTGTGCCACACAGGTGCCCAACCACTAATATACTAGCTGTCTCCACAGTTTTAACCTTTTAAGCATGATATGGAGTTGGAATCGTATAGTATCAAGCCTTCTCACATTGGCTTCTTACATCTAGTAATGTGCATTTAAGTTTCCTCCATGTCTTCTCATGGCTTGGTAGCTCTTGCTTTTTTTTTTATTGTCACTTAATTTTTCTCCCAGTGTTCCAAGATTCATTGCCCATTCCCCCCACCCAGTGCTCCATGCAATAGGTGCCCTTAGTATCCACCACCAGCCTTTAAACACTAGGTAATATTTCATTCTGGATGACATCTAGGTTGACAAGCTATTTTTAATATTGTGGAATAGAAACTGTGTAAAATTTTCTTTCCACTTTGTGGGCTCAATCATTCTTAGAAAAACCTCCCATCATTTTTTAAAAAAGATTTTATGTATGTATGTATGTCTGTATGTATGTATTTGAGAGAGACACGGTGTATATGTGAGCAGGGGGATGGGGAAAGTGAGTGGGAGAGAAGCAGACTCCCTGCTGATATGGAGCCCCACACAGGGCTCTATCTCAAAGCCCCAAGATCATGATCTGAGCCAAAATCAAGAGTCAGATACTTAACCTACAGTTCCACCCAGGTGCCCATCCCATCATTTTTATAATATTCTAAGTTATGGTATATGGAGATAAAAAAAGAAGTGATTCATAGTGCCTGGGAAGGATACGATCATATAAAAAGATTCATTTAAGAATGTTGTCTTAACAAGGTTTGACTTTCTAGGTATGCCAAACATTATGCAAAAATCAAATACATAAATCAATTAGTATGTCAGCTATTTATATTTACTTCACTCTTTGACTTTATTTATTTCTTGCTGTGACAAAAAGATTTTAATCCCAAATGTTAAGAAAAACTAATTCTAAACTTTTAAAAATGAGAAACATTTTTTAAATTGAAGTCACAGCAAAAACAGGTCCAAAACCTTCATTTGGAAACAGGATTTTCTTTCCTGTTGTTCTCTAAACAAAAGGCATGAATAAGTGAAGCAAAATACATGGTCCTCCAAATGTTGCTTGGTAAAAACTATAAATAGAATCTAAATTATAATGTAGGTTCACAGACAGTAACCCAAAGGAAAAAGAAAAAAAAAAAGATTGATAGATTTATTATTTGTTTAACCAATTTTTGTTTGTAGAAAGTTGGGCTTCTCTCTATTTTTAAGACTTTATTTGAGAATTAGAGAGAGTAAGCTGGGGAAGGGACAGAAAGAGAGAGAGAAGCAGATTCCCTACTGAGAAGGGAGCACTATGCAGGGTGCTATTCCAGGACCCTGAGATCATAACCTGAGCCAAAGGAAGATGCTCAACTGACTGAGCCACTCAGGTGCCCCTGATCTTCTCTTTCACCATCTTTGTATCATCCAATGATCTGGTAACAGTTCACACATCTATATTTGTATAGATGAGAAACAGTGCGGTAGGAACACCTTAAATTTTGACCTTCCTCTTGCATCTCCACTGGCATGGTCCTTTTTTTAATGATTATATTTATTAATTTGACAGAGAGAGAGTGCACATGAAGTGGTAGGGATAGAGGGAGAGGGAGAAGCAGGCTCTCTGCTGAGCAGGGAGCCCAATGTGGGACTCAATGCAGGAGCCTGGAATCATGGCCTGAGCCAAAGAAGCTAAAACGGCTGAGTCACCCAGTCACTTCTGGCATGGTCCTAATTATCTATTTCAGAACTATTCCATAACTTTTGAACTGGTCTTTGTGTTCTCAGATTCTTACTCTTGCAACCATCTTCTATTAATGAAAGTTCCTTCTAAGATTCAAGTCTTTTCTGATAACTCTCTAGGTTAATGTTCTTCACAGAGAACCAGATATAGGTAGTGGCCATACTACCTAGGACAATCACCAAACCCTTCACATATAACCCCAGTCCACAACCATCACTTCCTTGTCTTCCCCAGGATCATGCTCCATTTACCCACATCATGGGCCATGCTGAGTCAGCTATCAATAGGATCCTACTCTGGAATGTCCTTATTTCCCTTTCATAACTGAGAAAAGTCTCACTCATTTTCAAGACCCAGCATCAATGTCTCATTTCCTGGATTAGATCAGTTATATTTCCTTATTGATAAAATACTCTATAAACAAAGGTACAGTAAACTTAACAAAGCCTTTAATGTAGTATATTATAAACCATAAATTATGTAATTGCTTATGAAATGTTATAGTTTATTGTATTGGCAAGGCCTCTATTTTTCTACGTAGAGTCTAGGTATGTGTTTATGTTTGGCTGGATCCCTTATAATGTTTCTCAGGGCATCCCCACCTCCACCTGTGTTCCTGTGTCAGAAACTGATGCATACAGTCATTAGCAACAACAGGATATTGGGCCCAAGTTGCTGCCTGTCTTCTCTAAATATATGTTAGCTTATTGCACAGATATGGTATAGCTAGGCTGTATCTGCCTATTTCATGGGGCTGATTGTGCACATCCATTCCTGATTCTCCTTTGGTAACATCACATTTGTAGTTTAGCATAAAACATGGTGGAAGTATTTATACTATGGAAATGGGCAAACATAACATATCATGATTTTTCTTCTAAAAAGTTGGTTGCTAAACCTTTATCAGATTTTCAGTGTTCACTTGTCACTTCCTGATCTCTCAAATTAAGGCCCCTATTACATGCTCTCATAACCATGGTCCTCTCCTTTGTAGTACTTACCTGAATCATAAATTGATGTTCATTTCCATTGGGAAGATTAATTGAGATTGTATATATTAAATACTGATTATAGGTCTTGGAATAACCTACTGAAATTAGTGACTTTAATTATTATTTTGTAATTATCTGATAAGGTTATTTCCCCCCTCCACAAGATTGTAAGTTCTATGAAAGCAGAACACTATTTGTTTTCTATCCTCAGGATCTAGCAAAGTACCTGGCCCATGGTAGATGAGCATTTACAATGTGATAAGTGAATAAATGAAATAATCTCTTTTTTCTTTTTTCTTTCTTTTCTTTTTCTTTGTCTTTTTTCTTTTTTTGCTGCTGACAACAACCCTCTGATCTACCATACACTTAACCCCCTTTGTGTTTGCTTCTCAGAGAAAGAGGATTTGGATTTTGCATATTCCTGTGTAATGAAGGAAGGGTGAGTGTCATACCTATGATTCTGCCACATTGGTCAAGAGCATTTGTATCTGCCCTTGTCTTTAAGTGAATTATTAATATGAGAACAGGTTTCTTGAGAGATTAAGTAACCTTTAAAAAATATTTATGGAGTAGGAAAAACAAATGTATCTTGGGGATTTGCGTCTAGAAAATAGACTTAATTAGGTACTTAACCATTCACTATTATCCTCTCCCTTCATTGTAATAATGTGGCTTTGATTTGGTTACTATAGATGTCCCCAAGATGTCCTTGCTTTAAGAAAATCCATTTTTTTTCCAATTGTCAGTTCTGAGGATGTTACAAAAAGATAGTTATGAAGTATTTTTAGCCTTCTTTTTTCCCAATTGATTCATTAGTGGGAATGTAGTCAAAATGTGGCTCCATTAAGTCTTTTCATTGGTGGGAGAATATTCATATAAAAAAATTTGACCTTCCAATACTGACTTTCATCTATGACAGGCATCTAGGGCTTCCTGCTCACAAGTTGGATCTTGCATCATATTTTTTTTTTTTTAGATTTTATTTATTTATTTGACAGAGAGAAACACAGAGTGGAAACACAGAGTGGGAACACAAGCAGGGGGAGTAAGAGAAAGGGAGAAGCAGGCTTCCTGCTGAGCAGGGAGCCTGATGCGGGGCTCAATCCCAGGACTCTGGGATCATGAACCTGAGCTGAAGACAGATGCTTAGTGGCTGAGCCACCTAGGTGCCCCGTATTGCATCTTTAATAAGAACATTGAGGTGCTTAGCAGCTAGGGCTGCATAGTCTAAGCAGCATGTATGGATTTAAAGGTCAATCCAGGAAAATGAAACTGTTTTGTTTTTCAGTGCTTTGTTTTGCAAACAGATGATTTGGAACATCTCAGCTCTTACAGCATTAGGAATCCAGTGTGCAAGTTTGCATAATTCTGGTGGCTACCCATAGCATTGTATTTTTAGCATAAATGTATTGCTAACATAAGAGGTCCTTTGGGATTCTGGAAAGGGCATTTGGCTGGAAGTCAGGTGACCTGCACCCCTAGTCTGCCCCCTGATATTAATAATAACAATAATAAAATTAGTTAATGCCCCTTGAGTTCTTGTTTGTGCCAGAAAATATTTTAAGAGATTTATAAGTATGGGAAGGTTGAAGGGATTGAAGCATTAACTCACTTGGTAATTCAGCTATGCAGAGAGAATGTAATTATTTTATTTGTTGTAAGTTCTCTCTAGTCTTCCTGCTAACTCCCATGCACTGGTGTCTAGGAAAGAAACTAAACATTTAGTCCAATCTAAATTTAGTCATAATGAACACTTTTAACCTAATGCTTTCCAAAATGGTAACCACTATCTACATATTCCTATTTGAGCATGAAATTTGACTAGTTCAGATTGACATAAAAATTGTATAAAATATGTGTCAGATTTTAATACTTTGAGAAAAAGAATGTAAGTCTATTTCATAATTTTCATACTGATTGCATGTTGAAGTATGTTAAATAGTTGGATTTAAAGACATTATTAAAAATAATTTCATTGCTTATTTTTACTTTAAATTGATGTGACCACTGCAAAGATTGAAACTACATACGTGGCCACTATTAATGTATTCCTCCAGGCAAAGGAGCAGCATGTGTTAAGGATCTGAATCCTAAACGACTTGGAGCTTTTGAAGAAATGGAAGACAGCACCATATATTGGAGCACAGTGAACAATTCAGAGAGTGTATAAAATGCAGGGAGTGGGATAAAAGTAGGGAGGAAACAAGGGATCATATCATGCAGAAACTTGTAGTCTCTGGTAAAGAGTTTTGATTATTCTAAAAGCAATGAGAAGCTGTTGAAGGGTTTAGGCAGCAGAGATAGGGTATGATACATGTCTGACATCACCTCTCTAAATTCAAATTTCCCTGTCTTTAAAATAGGTGTAATAATATTAACATATTCAAATATCATTAAATAAGATAATGTGTAGGTAATCACTGTGGAAGCTGTACAATGCAATAGAGATATAAACTAATCTCATCACTATGACTACTGCTCAGAAATCTTCAATGATTCCCTGATGTCAGTGTCATTAGGTCCTCCATCAATGTGGTTTTTTTTATTGCTACTTAAATTTTTTTTCCCAGTGTTACAAGATTCATTCCCCCATCAATGTGTTTTAAAGTCTTTCATCTGTTAGCCCCATCTGACCAACAAAAACATTTATGTCCTGTCCCAATATATCACCTCATCTTCTTTGCATCGCACCTTTGTTCTTACACGTGGTCTTTGCTCTTGATGGACAGTGATTCACTTGGAATGCTGTCACCACTTGTCTCCACCTATCCTAATACAATCCATATCTGCATTTTTATTAGTCAAGACTCTGTTTACAAGGAACAGAAACAGCTCAAATTGGCTTGAACTGTGAAAGGAATTAGTGAATGATATAAATGAAAAGTCCATAAGGCTGTCTAGTTCCTTCAGGAATGAATGGGTCTGAGAACTCATGAAAACTTGCCTGAAATCTGTATTTTGGGTCTCCCTCTATGTTTCTCCTATAATTTGTCAAGATGATCATTTGGAGCTCCACTTCATCCTACCAACTTAGTAAATTCAGTAGAAAGAATTTTTTTTCTAGTATATTCTAGCAAGAGCCTCATGTTTTTTTCTATTGACCTAAATATATTAAATACCCTGAACAAATCTATGTAATACTTATTGGCCAAACCTTAAGCCAGAGCCCTCCTATGGAGTGATGATACCAAGTGAGGTTAGCCCCAATTCAAATCAAATGGGTAAAGTACAGTTGAAGAAAGTTACCAAAAGAAAAAGAATTAAGAAATGGACACTGGACAAGCAAAATGAAAACAAAACAAAGCAAAACAAAACAAAAAAAAACAATACAAAAGAACCTCAGCCAGATATCCACCATAATGATATAGCTCAGGTCCCATGTCCTCTATGAGGCCTGCCTCTACGACTTCAGGCCATAATTATCTTTTTCCTTCCTGACTTTTCTTCATACTTGGTCTGTGAAGCATACATTTTTGGCTCTTGATATTCCATTCTGTACTTTATTAAAACCATAAAATTTTTATTGCTTGATTAGACCTTGGTGGTAATCTCATCCTGAGATGTGAAAGCCCAGAAGGAAAAATAATAAATTTTGGATTATTTTGAAAATATTTCTTAAGGACTTTTAGTTATATCTTGGAGGAAAAGGATACAAAAATTCTTTTAAAAACCCTTAGCATCATTCCCAGAAATGTTCCTTTATTTTTCTCATACTTAAAAAAATTTAAATATATCAATAATTACAATTTTATAAATAAACTAAGTAATGCGTGGTGTTAATTTTAAATATCTAACCAATTGTGTCTTTTTAAAAAGATTTTATTTATTTATTTGACAGAGAGAGAGATAAAAAGTAGGCAGAGAGGCAGGCAGAGAGAGAGAAGGAAGCAGGCTCCCTGCTGAGAGAGAGCCTAATGTGGGCCTCGATCCCAGGACCCTGAGATCATGATCTGAGCCGGAGGTAGAGGCTTTACCCACTGAGTCACCCAGGTGCCCCCAATTGTGTCTTTTGATCTATAAAGAATGAGTACATTTCTCATTTCAGTGAATGTATCTCTGTATGTGTATATATGTATGTCTGTGTGTATATTTATTTAATTCCTCTGTTTCTGTTTGTCTTGACTTTCCGACTTCTCTCCCTTCCTTTTCTCCTTCTCCTCCCTCCTCCTCCTTCTCCTCCTCCTCCTCCTTCTTCTTCTTCTTCTTCCCCTTCTCCTTCTTTTTTTCTCTTCTTCTTCTTCTTCTTCTTCCTCTTGTTTAACACTCCTTTGTGTCTAAATGTGCTCGAGTCTGCCTGTCTGTCTTTCCTATTATATTCTTGTTTGTGTGCTACATTTGTCACTGAGTTGAGAGGTGTCTACCCAAGGACAATTTAATATCTGTGTTTTTTATGGGTCTAGGATCTGCTCAATGCCTAAATATGTCTGTTTCCCCCCCAGCTTTATTAAGATATAATTGACAAATAATATTGTGTCAGCTCAAGTTATACAATGTGATGATTTGATACATGCATATATTGGGAAATGTTTTCCACAATAAGGTTAGTTAACACATCCTTCATCTCACATAATTAACATTTTATTATTATTTTTATGGTAAGAACATTAAAGCTATACTCTCATAGCAACTTTTGAGTAAACAATACAGTATTGTTAACTATAGTTACCATGTTGTACATTAGATCCTTGGAACTTATTCATCTATAACTAAAAGTTTGTACCCTTTAATTAACATCTTCCCATTTCCTTTACCTCATGTTCCTGACAGCCACCCCACTACTCAGTTTCTATGAGTTCAGTGTTTTCCTTTACACCTAAGTTATATCATGCAGTATTTGTCTTTGTCTGATTTACTTCACTTAGCATAATGCCCTCAAAGTCCATCCATGTGGTAGATGGCAGGATTTCTCTTTTATGATAGAGGAATATTCCTCTCTAAGAATGTGTGTGTGTGTGTGTGTGTGTGTGTGTGTGTGAGAGAGAGAGAGAGAGAGAGAGAGAGAGAGAGAGGTATATATTATATATTACATTTTCTTTGCCCATTCCTAAGTTGATATACTTAGGTTGTGTCTATGTTTTGACTATTATGAATATTACTGTAATAAACTTGGGAGTGCAGATATTTCTTTGCAATAATGATCTCATATCTTTCAGATGTACACCTATAAGTGGGATTACTAGATCATATTAAACTTTTCTGACATCTGATTTCACAGATAAGAAATGAATAATAAGACCTTTTATATTGAACATACCTGGGTGTTAACACTTTCTCTAACACTGAATAATTCTGGGTATTCCAGCAGCATCTTTAAATCTTGATGCTCTTATTTTCAAAATATAGCAAATAAGATGTGTTTTATATATTGGTCATAAAAGTTAAATGAAATAAAGCATATAAAGCACTAAGAACAATTCCTAACATATACTAATTATTTTTTTATTATATTTACTAAATATTTTCTTGAGAGCTTACTGTGCAACTGTGTATTATTCTAGGTATCATGGATACATAGATGGATAGCATAAAAATTCATCAAGCTCACTTCATAGTGATAAACTGATGAGTCAATGATATTTCTCTACTCTTCCTAACATACCTTTTCCAACACCCCATAGTTTATTAGTAACACTCTAGGACTAGAACCTAACATGAAGACTCAGTTTTCCTGAATTCCAGGCAAATGCTTGAAACACTGAATTTTCCTATTTTATACTGACAAATACAAATCAGTTTTGTGTTTTTTTAACTCAGTTTCTTGAAGGGTAGCATCATAATTTGGGGGACAGAGGGAGGGTTAGTGTAGTAGAGAGAAATTAGCTGAGAAGAAAGGGCCATACCAGGATTTAGAGGACCCACATTCCAACTCTGCTTCTCTGCTCCCAGCAAACTGTTTTCTTATTAGCCTCTGCAATTGAGGACCTCCATTTGCCTCAGTTTTAAATGAGAGTTTTGAATTAGATGTACACAAATCTAACATTGATGTTTACTAATTACAAAAGATTTCCTTCTGTATTCATGAGTTCATTCATGTATTCCTCTATTTAATAGTTTCTGAATCGCCTCTTTATGCAATGAAATTTGGTAGACAGAAGTAGCAAAGAGGATAAAATACATGACTCCAACTTCCTTAGAGAATACATTTTAATTAAGGAAGTTAAAAAGTATTTAATGAATGATAACATAATATGAAGAAAGCTATAGTACAGGTGTAAGAAAGGGCTGTTGTACTGAAAGTGAGAATAGACTTATCTCTATTTGTAAGAATGGTGGGGAGAGCCTTGACAGGGGAGATGCCATTTGTGGCACATGATGGATACTGATGGACAGAATTTGGACAGAAAAGTCGTTAAGGAAGGAAAGTACAGGCACAGACAAATCTTAAAGTCTATGTTACCTTCTGACAATGGCTAGTAGTTGGTTTGGTCAGACAATATTGTACTTTAAGATGAGTGACCAACATCATTAGAAATGTAAGGTAGTCTCACTGCAGAATATATAAACTATCAGATGTAGGAATCTGAACTTCATCTACTAGGTAATGGTTAAATGTGGAAGTATTTTTTTGGTAAAGAAGTAACATGATTAATTTATTTTGAAAAGAATAGGATTCTGGTAGTAAAGTTGTAGATGAATTAGAGGGCAGCAAAGTGGAAGTTCAATTAGGAAGCAATAAAGATTCCAAGTGGGGCAATGAGAACTGAAATGAGGAAGTGGATTAGAAATACAAGTAAGAGAAAAAAATTGATAAGCTTTAGTAAACAATTGGGAATAGGAGCAGTGGACAGAAACTGGAGATGAATATGTTATGTCTCACTTAGGCAGCTAGACAATCTTAGTTACATAGGGGACAGAAAGGTAAACTTTGGGGCACCTGCGTGACACAGTCATTAAGCATCTGCCTTCGGCTCAGGTCATGGTCCCAGGGTACAGGGATCAAGCCCCACATTGGGCACTCTGCTCAGCAGAAAGACTGCTTCTCCCTCTCCCACTCCCCCTGCTTGTGTTCCCTCTCTCACTGTATCTCTATCTGTCGAATAGATAAATACAATCTTAAAAAGGGGGGGGTAGGATTTTGAGAGAAAGATGAAGATTTCTGGTTTGGAACTGAAGAGTCAGAAGTATTGAGATGTCTCAGTGTGACATCTAACTGGATGAATCTGATATATGTTTGGACATTGGAGTCTGGGAATAGGAAGATATATAGATCTCTCTTTGATGGAGATACATATTTGAATATCACTGGTATGTAGGATATAGTTGAAGAAATGAAACATGGTGAGAGTAGAGCTCGGGTAACTAAGAACTTCCAGAATGTAATCTATTGAAGATCTTTAGAAATTTGGACCATAAATGTTATGTCCACTGTTGCTTCTAAATCAGCCTAAGTAGTGCTTTGAAGAGAGAAAAAAAGCAGTTTCTGTTGTCAATATATCTATCCATGAAAATAAGTTATAATATAGGTAAGAAAATAGAGTTTATTTAGCATGAAGGAGTTAAGATCTTGTTTTTCTCAAACTATATATTTGGATCCTCTGAAATCCTTGATATTGTGTCTCTGTCTTATAAAATTGTGTAATTGCAACTCCATTATCCTGGAATGATATGAGTTGTCTTCATGTTGCTACAGAGAATAAGGTAAGTTGATGACCCCAAAATATGGAATTGACCCATTGATTTGCCTCTAGAGTGACTAGGACAGTATCCTAAATCTAGTAGGTGCTCAATCAGTTGTTTTTTTTTTTTACTTTAAATTTATTTTATTTTTTCAGTGTTTGATAAATGGGAAGTTACTATACCCAACGGGGATTGCTCAGTGTCATCTCAGAAAGGCAAGCCCATTTGTTTCTATAGGAAGAGATTCCTTTGGTATTAAATTCTGTGGTTCATAATTAAGAAGATCAAATTAGAGAGGGGTTTACAGGAGGTAGAGCATAAGATAGTAGTATGAAAAGCTTAGTCAAGCAAAGTCTGACAAGTATCGAGAGGTAGGGTCAAATCTTGAGGCTACGGTATTCTGAATCATTCATGGTATGCCTTCATCAGCAGATTGGGTTCACTTGAAGGTGTATGATGAATGATATAATGTCTTTTACTTATGCTATGAAGGATAAACAAATATTCAAAACAACTAAACCTAAAAGAGAATTTTTGAGATCAAATAGCTGAAAAGTACAGAGGTATGACTTCACCTGGATAGTTCAAGTTTAGGTCATTAGCATTTATTTGATCATATCTGTCCCCCTTTGTTTATGTATTTATTTTTTAAGACCCTTTGTTGATTTTAATTTTTATAATAAATAGAAAACATGCCATTTAATGAAAAACAACAAAGAAATGATTTTCCTGTTCTATGCATAGTGGATTATTAGTGGCTTCATGAGCTGTCATTCTTGTTGAATAAAACCAATGTATCCTTTTTTAAAACAATATTTTCTTGGGTAACTTTGGCACACTTTATATTGGTTTCATCACCAGTCTAGCTCTTCTAATTGTAGAAAAAATGGCTTTAAGCCTTATGTATTTTCACCATTAGGAAAAGAGAGGTAAAAACTACTTCATTGCAGAAACCACAGCATTTCAGAGGCTCTAAACTTGTCATGCATCAATGTCTGAGAAAATCACTCTGGTTAGAGGCATGGCCAGATGATGTGCTTTCCGGTCAATGGGGCCTCACTTCTGGAAGTAGGTTAAACATATTGTCTAAAATTGAAGGGTATGCATTCCCAAAGGTAAAATAATATTAAGGACCCAAGCAAGATGACCACTCTAATTTATTAATGTGATTCTTTGTTATTTTGAAAGAATGCTATTCATAGGAAGGAATTAGTTTTATTTCTCTCTTATTCCCCTCTGCCATCTCTCTCTTTTCCTAGTTGAAGATGGAGGCAAAGGTGTAAATCTACAGGAGGAACCAAGGCAAAATGCATAGGTAAAACAAGTTTAAGACGCCAGAATAACAGCATCAATGTCACCTGAGGTTGCCGATAACTTTCAATGCTAGAAACAGAGTTTACTGTGACTTCTTATTGGCTACCCAAAACTCTTTCATCACTTCTGGATGGTATCCAAGAGTGTATTTCATTGTTCCAGATTTATTTTAGCTTCCAGGAAAGAATCATTGGCCTGAATATTTCATTTTCCAACCAATCTCAATAGCAATGATATTTGGCATAATTTTGCAGGTTGGCTTTGTTTCAAACCATCAACACATTTTGTCTCTGAAGGCAAAATCAGTTTCTGCTCTCTACATTTTTATGAAGGTTCTCATCTCTGGGGATGTTATATTCAAAGTTACCAGATGTGCAAATACAGCCTCAGGCTGAATCTGTGGCCCCATTATAATTGGACTTCCTGTTTTGACAACTCTCCACTCATACAAAGAGGAATAGGTAGCATCTTTAAGTAAATTCACTTCAACCATTTGGAATGAAATCTTCCAGGTGCAACAACTGACAACTATCTCAATACAGAAAATGACAGCATTTGCAGCTTGGAGAGTCACCTCATAATTCTGCCATCCCACTTTTGGTATACAGATTTTAATTTAGACTTGATTTATTAGAAATTTTCCAAGCTACTGAGAAACTAAGCATGGACTGAAATGCCTTTCATTAGAGAATTAATGTCAGGATCACTGGTGATGTAACATAGAGAAGAAATTATAGCTCAAATATAATGAAAAAAATTCTTATTTAAAATTAGGAGAATTGAGTTCTAATTTATGAGTTGACCCTAAGCATCTGTGTAACCTTGAGCAATGTCCTTGTAGGGTTTCATTTTCTTCACTTGTAAATAAATGGCTGCAGTTGGAGAGTCTTCAGTCCTAGTAATGTATTCTATTTCTGCTTTTGTTACTCATAAGCTAAGAGAAAAAGGAGATAAAAAAGAGTAATAAAACACATCAGCACTGAATTTACTCAACATTCACTGCCATAATAAAATATATAAAAAAGTTGCAACAAAAAGGAGAAAAAAATCCATTATACTTTATTTTTAACTCAGTTACCTAATTTCACTGAACAAACGATCTCTAGTTACATTTACTTAGACCCCACTAGTTAAATTGTGTGGAAGTTTAATTTTATTTCAGAGGATCTCAAAACTTTTATTCTACATCAGCACACCTGTGGGGTAGCATCAACTAACACTGTTTAACCCAGGAACTGTGTCTTTGGTGACTAGGCCACCCTATCATGTTATATCAGCTTCTCGCAGAGTAGAAACTGTCATGGACATAGAGATATTCCACCTGTGGTTGCCTAAATTATAAGGCCCAGTGCACAAAAAGGCAGGGATGTATTTTTTAATTACCAAGAATTTCAAGATAGCAACAGCAAAGCACTGACCCAAACAAACCCCCCTGAGGGACCCTGAATGAGTACAAAGATCATATACCCATAAAACAGGCTCTGATACTACCCAGATGTCCTTTCAAGGAAGGACTTGGTGCCTCACCTGTGAGGAATGCCAAGGATAGACTTAGCTTCAGGGAGCCACCCTGCTCAAGATCATATAGCTTCCTGGGCAGGGATAAAAAGGACTAGTCACTTTAGCTCCACATGAGGCAACTTGGATGCACCATTTCCACACCTTCTCAAGGGTCTGCTGAGGCTCTGGTCTGCATCACAGTTTACTTGCTTACTCTACTTAGTTCTGCCATTCCTGTCTGGTTCCCTGGTATTGTTGCCAACAGTACTTTCTGTACCCTCAGCTATCTCAGAGTCTGCTTCTGAAGACTCCATATTATTATTTATTGTAATTTACTTATGAACTTTGAAAACAATGCATTTTTAATTAAAAACATGCAAAAGAAACTACGCAAGAGAAAATAAGAATAAAATCACACAAATATTTACTCCCAATAAGGTTCAGCATTGGTGTTAAACATTGTCTCTGGTTTTGCCCTAGGCTTGTGTAGAAATAGGAGGATGGAGTTTGGTAGAGGAATAGATGCAGAGAGATATAAATAGAAATAAAGTAAATGTGAGGACTAAATAATATCACATATTGAGTCCACACAGTGATTCAAAACAGTGCTAGGAACATAAGTGATAACACTCCCAAATCCCTCTCTGTCTGCTCTTTTCCTGCCTGTATATTTCTTCTTCTTTTCTTTTTTTTTCTTCATTTTTTCTTTTTAATAAGGTAACACTTCTTTTTTTTAAAAAAAAAACAATTTTTCTGAATTTATCTTCTTGCTGTCTGTGTATTTCAATTGCAATTCTATTATATCCCTGTTTCCCCATTGCAAATATCATTGGATATTCATGTACAAAAGAGGTTCCTGGGAGAAGTTCACAACAGTAAAAGAGAGACACTAAACTCTCAGATGGATGATGTTTAGTTTGTAGTTCCTTTGCTATAAGGTGTAATAGCTCCCATGTGTTAATTATAATAACAATTGATCTTTCAAGGTCAAAACTCTGGAGAAGGAAAACCTTTCAAATTAGCAGCCAATGTAAGTTAAAATTGTCATTAGTGCCATTGACCCGAATAATATGTTTTTGCAAGCTGAGAAGTCTTAATCACCAGCAAAACCATAATAGAAACAGAAATATAATTCAGAATTCTCTTCCTGGAAGTTTCCTTCATTGAGCTGCATCATAAAAAAAGACATATCAAGGAAAATATTTTGTTGCAAGGATTGGTGTTTTTCCACAGTGCAGATTTCTTTGATAGTTTTGCAATTATAGGGAGTACTGGGAGTCTTGGTCCCTACTGAAGTGCATCCTCCTCTAAAATCTGAGGGTTTGACCCAATATAGTAGTGTAGAACAGGTCCTTGCAATTTATGACATTGCAGAAACCTTTGGAGGTCATCACAGAAATGATCATCGCAGAAACGTAATACATAACCAAACAATACTAGACATCAAATCTAAATTAGAAAAAAAATTAAGCTAGTCAAAAAGAATGCATGTGTATGAGGGGTAACCTGGAGAACAGTGGGAGAAGGAAAGTAAATGGGAAGTAGGGTAATCCAGGGAAAGAAACGAAACAACAGAGACTTTGGACACAGAAACAAACTGAGGGACTTGGAGGGAGGGGGATGGAGGGATGAAAGAACCTGGTGGTGGGTACTGGGGACACCTAAAGTGTGGAGCACTGGGTGTGGGGAATGGGGAATGAATCTTGGAACACTAGAAAAAAAAATTTAAGTAACAATAAAAAAAAAAAGAATGCATGTGTATCTGAAATAAGAACAGCACTTTGAAGCAAAGCAAATATGAAACGTCTTCTTCTGCCCAGATGATGTCCTAGAAGAATGCTTTGCCAGATGTATGTTTCAAGTTAGAAGAGTGTTCCTAGAGCCTCAAATTAAAACTGCATTGGTAAAAAGACAGAAGCATTGCAGGAATCATCTGCAAACAAACTTGATAGCCACTGAGTAAATCGGTGGAAAGTCTAAAACCACCATATTTTGAAGTCCTAGTGAATCATAAGTGGCCCATGTGCTGTGCCAGCTGAACCTCTGTGATACGGAGCTATGTCAGGGTGGCGTGAATCCTAAGCCAGCCATATTTCATCTATAAGAGTGGGCCAGTCACTTAACCTCATTACACCCCAACTTCCTTATCTGTAAGTCTTGATGTAGACAACCACATCAAGTGTCATTGTGAAGGTGTTTCAGATCACATACATTAGGGCACTAGGACAGAGCTGGCACACAACACATGACAACTATTACACTTCATGGCATCATTTTTCAGAATTCTCCCACATATAAGAAAGAGGGAGGAAAAAATGAAAACAGCCAGCCACAGAAACATGAAGTTTGAAGCTTTTGAGGCATTTTAAGGTCCAAAGAACAATGTGAAACACAAAATGACCAGGGGGGAAATAAGACAAATAAACCTGGATGCTTAAAATGTAGGAAAAGGCTTTTAATGCAAATAAAAATATGTGTAGGAAAATCTTCTATAAAGGGAACAGCCCTGCAGAATTATTACCAAGAGTATTGTTCTGAAGTTCAGTTATACAGAGAGCATCACAACAACAACAACTTGGTTGGACATTAACAGCTTATTATGCATAAAAACATACTAAATACTTTCTATGGATGTCTTGTTTTGTATTTTTATATTTTACATTTTATATTATTTATATTTATAGATATTCTTATTTATTTTATCTTTATTTTGTTTAGATGAAATTTATTTACTTATTATTTCATTTTTTATTTTCATCTGGCAAACTCCCAAGACATTTTTTCTCCAAGACATTTTTTAACAGTTTGTAAAGTGATGTTTTGCTTCACATATATGTTGTGAAATAATTACCACAACCAAGCTAATTAACAAATCTATCACTTTATATAGTTACCATTTTGAAACATGGGATAAGAACATGTAAGAGCTAGAGAGCCTGGGTAGATAAGTCCATTAATTGTCTGCTTTTGGCTCAGGTGATAATTCCAGGGTCCTGGGATCCAGTCACACACTGGACTCCCTGCTCAGTTGGGAACCTACTTCTTCTTCTTTCTCTATCGCTCCCCACTACTCATGCTCTCTCTTTCTCAAACAAAGAAATGAATAAAAACTTATTAAAAAATCACTTCAGAACTACTCTCTTAGAAAATTTCAACTATGCAATCCAGTATGATTAACTATATTCATCAGGCTTTGCATTCTGTCTCCAAAGCTTATTCATCTTCCATAAATGAAACTTTCTGAACTTTGATCAACATCTCCTCATTTTATTGTTATTAATCTTATTTTACAAGTGTGGAAACCAAGGCAAATGTTCAACAATATGCTCAAAATCTCAGAGGAAGAAAATGGCAGCTCTTAGTTGTCAGGATGAGCCCTGCCTGTCCATTTCTCATCTGCCATCTTCTTTCACAGCTTGTAGAATACCACGGTCTTAATGGTTATCAGGAACCTACTCAGAATCTACTATAATTGTGTGGCCAAGAACTACTACATGTTAGTTTTGTAGTTCTTGGCCACACAATTATTCAGTTTGTCTGAATTGTTGTTTATTTATTAAATAAGGAAAGTGTTCCTTCCTTGCAGTATGGTTGTAAAGTAGCTGTTATTGTATTTTATTATTTTTTTTTCCATAACCCATCTACACTATCCCTCCTCAACATCCCCAAGCAAAGTTCAATTTGTTTCCTGAGATTAAGAGTCTCTTATGGTTTGTCTTCCTCCCTGATCCCATCTTTTTTCAGTTTTCCCCTTCATACCCACCATGAATCTGCCTCTCAAATTCTCCATATCAGAGAGCTCATATGATAATTTTCTTTTTCTGATTGACTTATTTCACTCAGCATAATACCCTCCAGTTCTATCCACATCATTGTAAATGGCAGGATTTCATTCTTTAAGATGGCTGCATAGTATTCCATTATATATATTTACTAATTCTTCTTTATCCATTCATCTGTTGATGGACATCTAGATTCTTTCCATAGTTTGTCTATTGTGGACATTGCTGGTGTAAATATTCAGGTGCATGTGCCCCTTTGGATCACTACTTTTGTATCTTTAGGGTAAATACTTAGTAGTGCAATTGCTGGGTCGTAGGGTAGATCAATTTGCAACTTTTTGAGGAACCTCCATGCTATTCTCCAGAGTGGCTACACCAGTTTGCATTCTGACAACAGTGTACAAGCATTCCCCTTTTCCTGCATCCTCACCAACATCTGTCTTGTTAATTTTAGCCATTCTGACTGCTGTAAGTTGGTATCGCACTGTGGTTTTGATTTGTATTTCACTGATGCTGAGGGATGTTGAGCACGTTTTCATGTGTCTGTTGGCCACTTGGAGAAATATCTGTTCATGTCTTCTACCTGTTTCTTGATTGGATTGTTTGTGCTTTGGGTGTTGAGCTTGATAAGTTCTTTATAGATTTTGGATACTAGCCCTTTATGTGATATGTTATTTGCAAATATCTTCTCCATTCTGTCAGTTGTCTTTTGATTTTGTTGACTTTTTATTTTGCTGTGAAAAAGTTTTTTATCTTGATGAAGTCCCAATAATTGATTTTTGCCTTTCTTTCCTTGCCTTTGGTGATATTTCCAGGAAGGAGTTATTGCAGCTGAGGTTGAATAAGTTGCTCCCTGTGTTCTCCTCAAGAACTTGGATGGATTTCTGTCTCACACTGAAGTCTTTCATTGATTTTGACTGTGCTTTTATGTGGTGTGTAAGGAAATGATCCAGTTTTATTATTCTGCGTGTGGCTGTCCAATTTTCCCAACATCATTTGTTGAAGAGACTTTTTTTCCGTTGGACATTCTTCTCTGCTTTGTCGAAGATGAGTTGACCATAGAGTTGAGAATTGATTTCTGCACTCTCTATTCTGTTGCACTTATCTATGTGTCTGTTTTTGTGCCAGTACCATCCTGCCTTGATGATTACAGCTTTGTAATAGAGCTTGAAGTCTGGAATTGTGATGTCTCCAACCTTGGTTTTCTTTTTCAATATTCCTCTGGGTATTCGGGGTCTTTTCTGGTTCCAAATAAATTTTAGGGTTATTTGCTCCATTTCTTTGGAAAAAAAAAGATGGTATTTTGATAGGGATTGCTTTAAATGTGTAGATTTCTCTAGGTAGCATACACATTTTAATAATATTTGTTCTCCCAATCCATGAGCATGGAATGTTTTTCCATTCCTTTTGTCTTCCTCACTTTTTTTCATGAGTACTTTATAGTTTTCTGAGTACAGATTCTTTGCCTTTTTGATTGGGTTTATTACTAGGTATCTTATGGTTTTGGGTGCAATTGTAAAGGGAGTTGAAACCTTAATCTCTCTTTCTTCTGTCTTGCTGTTGGTGTGTAGAAATGCAACTGATTTCTGTGCATGGATTTTACATCCTGACACTTTACTGAATTCCTGTATGAGTTCTAACAGTTTTGGAATAGTCTTTTGGATTTTCCCCATAAAGTATCCTATTGCCTGCAAAGAGTAAGAGTTTGACTTCTTTGCCAATTCAGATGCCTTTTATTTCTTTTTTTTTCTGATTCCTGAGACTAGGATTTCTAGTACTATGATGAATAGTAATGGTGATAGTGGACATCCCTGCTGTATTCCTGACCTTAGGGGAAAAGCTATTGTTTTTTCCCCATTGAGAATGATATTCACTGTGGGTTTTTGATAGATGGCTTTGATGATATATACCCTCTATCTCTACACTGTGAAGATTTTTGGTCAAGAATAGATGCTGTACTTTGTCAAATGCTTTTTCAGCATTTATTGAGGGGATCATATGGTTCTTGTTCTTTTTTTTATTATTAATGTACTATATCACATTGATTCATTTGTGGATATTGAACCAACCTTGCAGCCCAGGAATAAATCCCATTTGGTTGTGTTAAATAATCCTTCTAACGTACTATTAGATCCTACCGGTTAGTATTTTGGTGAGAATTTTTGCATCTGTGTTCATCAAGGATATTGGTCTGTAATTCTCCTTTTTGATGGGGTCTTTTTCTAGTTTTGGGATCAAGGTAATGCTGGCCTCATAAAATGAGTTTGAAAGTTTTCCTCCATTTTTATTTTTTTTGGAACAGTTTCAGGAGAACAGGTATTAATTCTTCTTAAATGTTTGGTAGAATTTCCCTGGCAAGCCATCTGGCCCTGGGCTCATGTTTTTTGAGAGATTTTTTATTACTGCTTCAATCTCCTTACTGGTTATGGCTCTTTTTAGGTTTTATATTTCTTCCTGGTTCAATTTTGGTTGTTTATATGTCTCTAGGAAATTTGCTGGCATATGGTTGCTCATAATATGTTCTCATAATTGTTTGTACTTCTTTGGTGTTGGTTGCCAGCTCTCTTCTTTCATTCATGATTTTATTTATTTGGGTCCTTTTCTCTTTTCTTTTTGATAACTCTGGCCAAGGGTTTATTAATTTTGTTAATTCTTTCAAAGAACCAACTCCTAGTTTTGTTGATTTGTTCTACTGTTCTTTTGGTTTCTATTTCATTGATTTCTACTCTAATCTTTTTATTATTTCTCTTCTCCTGCTGAGTTGAGGCTTTCTTTGTTGTTCTTTATCCAGCTTCTTTAGCTATAGGGTTAGATTATGTACTTTAGACCTTTCTGGTTTCTTGAGAAAAGTTTGTATTGCTATATACTCTCCTCTCAGGACCAGTTTTGCTGTGTCTCAAAGATTTTGAACAGTTGTGTTTTCATTTTCATTTGTTTCCATGAATTGTTTTAATTTTTCTTTAATTTCCTGGTTGACCCATTCATTCTTTAGTGGAATACTCTTTAGCCTCCATGGAATTGAGTTCTTTCCAAGTTTCCTCCTGTGGTTAAGTTCTAGTTTCAAAGCATTGTGGTCTGAAAATATTCAAGGAATGATCCCAATCTTTTGGTACCATTTGAGACCAGATTTGTGACCCAGGATGTGATCTATTCTGGAGAATGTTTCATGTGCACTAGAGAAGAATGTGTATTCTGCTGTTTGAGTTTGGAATGTTCTCAATATATCTGTGATGTCCATCTGGTTCAGTGTGTCATTTAAAGCCTTTATTTCCTTGTTGATCTTTTGCTTAGATGATCTGTCTGTTTTAGTGAGGGGGGTGTTAGTTAAAGTGTTCTACTATTATTGTATTGTTGTTGATGTGTTTCTTTGATTTAGTTATTAATTGGTTTATATAATCAGCTGTTCCCATGTTAGGGGCATAGATACTTAAAATTGTTAGATCTTCTTGTTGGACAGACTTTTTAAGTATGATATAGTGTCTTGCCTCATCTCTTATTATAGTCTTTGGCTTAAAATCTAATTTGTCTGATATAAGGATTGCCACCCTAGCTTTCTTTTGATGTCCATTAGCCTTCTAAATTGTTTTCCACACTCTTAAATTTGGAGGTGATTTGTGTCTAAAATGAATTTCTTGGAGACAGCATATTGATGGGTTTTGTTTTTAATCCATTCTGATATCCTGTGTCTTTTGATTGGGGGATTTAGCCCATTTACATTCAGGGTAACTGTTGAAAGATATGAATTTAGTGCCACTATAATGCCTGTAAGGTGACTGTTATTCTATATTGTCTCTGTTCCTTTCTGTTCTGTTACTTTTAGGCTCTCTCTTTGCTTAGAGGACCCCCTTAAATATTTCCTGCAGGACTGGTTTGGTGTTTGCAAATTCTTTTAGTTTTTGTTTTTCCTGGAAACTTTTTATCTCTCCTCTATTAAAAATAATAGACTAGCTGGATATAGTATTCTTGGCTGCACATTTTTCTCATTTAGTGGTCTGAATATATCATGCCAGCCCTTTCTGGACTGCCAGGTGTCTGTGGCTCAGTCTTCTGCCAATCTAATATTTCTGCCATGTGTTACAGACATCTTCTCCCAAGCTGCTTTCAAGATTTTCTCTTTGTCACTAAGACTTATAAGTTCTACTATTAGATGATGGGGTATAGACCTATGTTTATTGATTTTGAAGGAGAGTCTCTGTGTCTCCTGGATTTTGATGCTTGTTCCCTTTGCCAGATTAGGGAAATTCTCTGCTATAATTTTCTCCAGTATACCTTCTGCCCCTCTATCTCTTTATTCTCCTTCTGGGATCCCAATTATCTTAATATTGTTTGGTCTTATGGTATCACTTTTCTCTAGACTTCTCCCCTCATGGTCCAGTAGTTGTTTGACTCTCTTTTTCTCAGATTGTTTATTTTCCATCATTTAGTTTTCTATATCACTAATTCTCTCTTCTGTCTCCTTTGTCCTGGCAGTAAGAACCTCCAATTTTATTGCACCTCATTAATAGCTTTTTTAACTTCAACTTGGTTATATTTTAGTTCTTTTATTTCTCCATAAATGGGTTTTATTTCTCCAGGAAGGGATTCTCTAATATCTTCCATGCTTTTTTTGAGCCCAGCTAACACTTTTATTATCAGCATCTTGAGCTGTATTCCTGACATATTAGTAATGTTCTTATTGATTAGGTCCCTAGCCATTGTTACTTCCTCTTGTTCTTTCTTTGGAGGTGAGGTTTTCTGCCTTGTCATTTTATCCAGATAAGAATACATGAATGAGAGAACAAAATACTAAAAGGGTAGTGATGACCCCAGAAAAATATAAAGTAACAAAATCAGAAGAGACCCAAAATCAGGGGGAGAAGAAAAGAAAAGGAAATCTCTATCTCTATTTATCTATTTCTATCTGTCTCTCTTTATATATAATATGATTACACCAGTGAATAAAACAGAACCACACACTTGATTTTGGGTGTATTTTGATCTGTTAGAAGAAAATGTCTCCCAAAATTTTAAAGAAAGAAAAACTTATATATGTAAAAAAAATAAGGGTATATATGAAGAAGGGATGGAATATGACTGTAAGATGAAAATTTAAAAAGGTTCTAGAACAGGAATCGATAAGATCAGAAGTTGGTTGAGAAAAAGAAAAAAAATGGAGAGAATGTTATGAGGTTGGAGACTAGAATAAAGCCATGTGATAGATTTAGGGTGTATTTTGTTCTATTAGAAGAAATTTTATCCCAAGTTTTAAAGAAAGAAAAATATATGTGTACAAAAAACAAGCTTAAATACCATCAAGGGATAGAGTATGACTAAAACAATGAAAACTTAAAAATATTTATTTTTAAAAAAGGTATTGATAAGATAAAATGGTTAAAAAGTATTAAAGAATGAAAGAGAAAAAATTAAAAAGTAGAATAAGAAAAAATAAAATTAAGAAAATTAACTTTGAAAGACTAAAGAATCATGGGGAAAAAAGCCATGAATTCTATATGGTTTGCTCTCCTAGCTCTGATGTTCCACAGTTCTCATTAATTGGTAAATTAATCTTGGCTGAATGTTCTTGCTGATCTTCTGGAGGAAGGTCCTGTTGTATTGATTCTCAAATGTCTTTGCCAGAGGTGGAACTGTGCCACCCTTGCCAGGAGCCAGGTTAAGTAATCTACTTAGGTTTGTTCTTGGTAGCTTTTGTTACCTGAATACTTTCCATCCAGCTTTGGAGGACAAGAATGAAGATGGCAGCCTCCCAGTCTCTGGCCCAGAGGAGCTGAAATCTTGGAACCCCACTCCTCAGTGCATCCTCAAAGAAAACTGTCAATCAGTCCCATCTTCCTGGTCTCTGGCTGCACTCTGTGTTCACCCATCCTGTGACTGAAAGTTTTTTTTTTTTTAAAGATTTATTAATTTATGTGAAAGAGAGAGATAATGAAAGAGGGAGAGAGAGCACAAGAGGGGAGAAGGTCAGAGGGAGAAGCAGACTCCCTGCTGAGCAGAAAGCCTGATGTGGGACTCAATCCCAGGACTCCAGGATCATGACCTGAGCCGAAGGCAGCTGCTTATCCAGCTGAGCCACACAGGTGTTCCTGTGACTGAGAGTTTCTATCTCTGGTGCTCAGCCCATTTGGAGTCTCCACACCCAGCAGACTTCTGTAGTGCACTCTCCTGCTGCTCCTCCAGGTGGAGAAAGGAGGGGCTATTCCTGGATCTGCCACTTGTGGGGTCCCTGGTTGAAAATCAGTGACCTGACTGAGCCTCAGATCACAGTTTAAGTTAACCCTAAGTTGAGAGCCCACTACTCAGCAGCTGGCCTTACTGCTCTAATACCTGGGAAGTCTGCTATGCTCAGGCATCCTGGTTCCTTCTGTGACCCAGAGGGTCCTTATTCCACACTGTCCCAGTGAGGTTTCAACCTCCCACTAATTCTCTGAGATGAAGTGCCTCAGTGGAGCTGGCTTGTATAATTTCCAATTTTGTGCCCTGCTGCACTACTGCTAGCTGGGAGCTGGCCCCTCTCCAGCAGTCTATCTTCCCAAATGTCACCTCCAATTTACTTCTCTGTGTCTTACTTTCCAGAAAGTGGTCACTTTTCTGTTCCTAGGATTGCCTCTCTTCTTTTTGATCTCCTGTTGGTTTTGTAGGTTTTTTTGGTTGGTTTGATAACCATCTGGCTGACCTCCTGGGACCTGATGATATTTAGGTCTCCTATTTCTCCACCATTTTGCTGATCCCTTATTAATATTAGTGTTTTTAATTATTAGTGTTTTTATTAATGTAGAAAACATTTACTCATTTCATTGCTTTCATTTATTTTAAAGGAAAAAAAACACATTTTATAACACTTTTCAAACAGAAATCATGCTTCTGGTCCTGTGTTTTCCATTTTATTTATTATTTCTAAGAATGTTATATTTATATATGTTTATAGTACTGTCATTTAGTTTTTTCCTCTATTAGTTGAATAATATGTAAGTTGACAACAATTTAAATATTTACTGTAGTCTCATCCAAAGCCACAAAATCTGTGAAATCCCAAAGCAGACAAGATAGTTTGTTTCTTGGTTGTACAAAAACAACCGAATGCCTATCACAATTTAAAATTCCAAATCTGTCCTGACAGGTCAGCTTGTGTACCTTCAGTGTATGTGTGCCACACTTTGGAAAATGGCATTCAATCAACCTTCAAACAAGAGTGCTGAGGCGCAGAGGTGCAGTATGTTCCTGGGTACATGGATAACTTATAGCCAGACTTGGAAATTTCACCTCCCAATGGCTCACCACTATACAAGATGGCGATCATATTCCTCAAAGACAAGTTGCAGGTCCATGGACTGAGTCTGCTGAGAAAGTAATTATGGGATTGTTCAATCAGTCCACCCAAGGGGAATAGTTGAGTCCCCTGTGTTGTGAAATGTGTCTCTGAAACTAAACACAGATCACACATTTTTATTCCTATTAAAAAATCTTGTCATATTTTCCTCAAACTGGGCTTTGAATTGTTGGCTAAGTTCAAATTACATATGCTTTGGCACTGTTTAGAAGGAAGTGATCTGGATAGTGTTCCACTGTTAATAAAAGCAAACTTTCAGTGCTCATTGGAATGTTACTCAGTTACATTGGAATCTGAGCTGGAATCCTTTTCTGTTCATTGTGTTTAGCAGGGAAGGCACTGTCTTCTTCTTGATGTAGACATAGTAAATAAATACTACTGCTATGGGCTATACTCATTCTGGTGAAATGTCCAAATGTGAGGCTACTTTCCACATCCAGATGGATGTTCAGCACACTGGTTCCCTGTGCCACTCTGGATGTGGTCTTTCAGAGTCTGGCAGACCAGAGAAATGAAAGAGGTCAGTGTCTGGAACTGGAAAATCAGCTCTGACACTAAGTAATCATATGACTTTGGATGATCATATGGCCTTAGATGATGAGTTTAACTCATCTGGATTTTACTTTCTTTTTTGGAAAATGAAGAGAATAATAAAGCCTGGTCAATGAAAGGCATACAAATGTTATGAGGGTGAGAAAAGTACGTATAAGAGAGTCATTCATCAAAGGTACAACACCACACAAATATTACCAAGGATCCTATTTTGGAGTTCAATTATAAAATTGGCATGCACTTTAACACACTTTTGAAGTGTAAAAAATGTTGGTTGAAAAAGGATATATGCTGGGGCGCCTGGGTGGCTCAGTTGGCTAAGCAACTGCCTTCAGCTCAGGTCATGATTCCGGAGACCCGGGACTGAGCCCCACATCGGGCTCCCTGCTCGGCAGGAAGCCTGCTTCTCCCTCTGTAACTCCCCCTGCTTGTGTTCCCTCTCTGGCTGTGTTTCTCTCTGTCAAATAAATAAATAAAATCTTTAAAAAAAAAAAGGAAAAGAAAAAGAATATATGCATACTTACGCTCTCCCTAATTTTTTTTCTTCTTTAGACTATGTTATTGACTCTTTTAATTTTAATTTTTTAATTTTCTCAACTTATTGGACAGGGATGCTAAAGACAGCTTCCTGGTGAATTGTTTTGTTACTTAGTTCAGAATAATAGCAAGTTGTCAAATTCATTAAACTGCATTTTAGATTGATACAGTATAATTTCCACCATGCTTGGGGAAAAAAGGAAACTATTCTTTTTGAGACTAATTTTTATTTATGCCAAGAAATTCATGTGCATGGTGAAAATAATGAAATATTATGAGAAAAACACTAAGTGAAATATAGCAGGAGATTTGTCCATATCTTCCTACCCACAAATCCTTTCCTTTGAGGTACTTACTTTCCGCTCTTAAAGTCATTATTTCTGGTAGTTATCTCTAAAACTCTATGTAACATGTTATACATTTATTTCTTCATTGATTAATTGTGAATGTTATCTACTGATTCTGTATCATGGTAATTGATGGGTATTTAGTTCCCTTACATCCAAATCTCTGTTCTCTCCTTATCATATCTTAAATAGTTGTGGTAGATTAGAGCTGTATTAGTATCATCCCTTCCATTTGAGAGTTAGGATCTATTTCCCTCCCCTTGACTATGTACTAGCCTATAACTGTTTTGATCACTGGAATGTAGCAGAAGTGATGCTCTGTTAGTTCTGAACATACCAGGAAGACTGGTAATTTTATCTTGATCCTCTTGGATTACGTGTAGGCTCTCTTTGCTAGGTAGGAGGACGCTGAAGAATTTTAGACATGTTGTCCATAGCAACCTCACAGTCAAGCAAAAGTATGAGAGAGCATTTGTAGGAAGGATTTATAGAAATGAATATCATCTAATGTTGTGGGCCCTAGTAAGATTCAGAAGAAACCCATGAAATTTTGTTTTAATTTTTTTAAAAGATTTTATTTATTTATTTATTTATTTATTTATTTATTTATTTATTTGACAGAGAGAGAAACAGTAAGAAAGGGAACACAAGCAGGGGGAGTAGGAGAGGGAGAAGCAGGCTCCCCGCTGAGCAGGGGGCCTGATGTGCAGCTTGATCCCAGTACCCTGGGATCATAACCTGAGCCAAAGGCAGATGCTTAATGACTTAGCCACCCAGGTGCCCTGAAGCCCATGACATTTTAAAAATAACTTAAATGGTGTAAATATATCACCAACTTAGTGTGAAAAGAGTCATAGAGTGCTCAAAATAAGGGTTGTCAGAGTCTCTAATCTCTTAGAAGGAATCAGAGTAGAATACAAGCTATCTAGTTTCTTTCTTATGGAAATGGAAAGATAATTCAGGATGGAACTAAAAACTCAGTAGGTGGCATCAAGAGCCAGGGAGGATTTTCCCAAGAAACAGGACTGTGTTGGAACTAGCAACATGTGTCTAGTTTGGTTTCAAAATTTCTCTGTAGTAGTGACTGCAACATGAGTCTTAATCCCTTCTTTTTAAACAAGAACATCTGTGATAGTTATTTTCTCTCTGTTCCAACACTGTATATGGGGTGATTGGCATCAATAACTTTGTGTTTGGTTTCTAGGTCTTTAGATTGAAAGGACTATACTCAAAGAGCTATGCCTGAAGAGTCTCACCATTTTTTCCTCATTCATTCACTTTGTTCTCTTGTACCAGAGCTGACCTGTGACTGCTTTGACTAATGGAGCATGGGAGAAGTGATGGTTTGGCAGTCTACACCTCTCAGTTAAGAGCATATAAGCTTCTGCTTTAGTCTCTTGGATTCCTGAATATATGCCATGAAATAGATCACACAGAGATGTCCTGAGACTACACACGGAGAGAGAAGGGCTCTGCTTATCTAAGGAAGGTCCACACATGTGAAAAAAACCTATCTTATATCCTCTATTTTATTGGTGTTTGGAAATAAAGAATGGCACTTTGATTTTCCCTATTTGCTGTGAGAGTTCTATGTAATCTGCATTTTCAGTGTCTTACCCTTGACTTCTACCAGACATAATGACTCTCCTTTCAAGACATCTCTGGTTATCGTTTCTTGAAAGAAGAAATTCTGGTTTATCATAGGAGCAAGGAAAAAGTTAGCTAGTTACTTCTTCATGGGTTGGGAGAGGGAATATGGGGGTCAAACCTATGTTTAAGCTTACCTAAATTTTCCATAGTGACATAGAACACTAATTTTGAACAATTTTTGAGATTCTTTGTGTTAAACTGAATTACTTTTCACAATTATTCCCCTCCCGGGTATTAGGTTCAGATTTATAGTGCTATTTTGATATGTGAACAACATAATAAATGTACAGATATAGAGACTTAGTTAGGAATTCAATAAATTGTAGTTTTGCTTACATTGTTGTCTCAATCTGTATGGTAATGGAATTGACTATAGTGTAGGAACTGTATTGTCTGGATTCAAATCTCCATTCTGCCATTTCATAGTTTTAAGACACTGAGCAAGTTACTTCTCCCTTTGCATTCTTTTTACCAGTGACTATCTGTAACAATGGGACCTATTTAACTATCCCACAGTGTTGTCATGAGGACCATATATGACAATCAATATAAATCACCAAACCCTTAGATAATATTGAATGAATATTAGCTACTCCTATTAATAACATCTCTAGGTCCTCTCCAACTCAATGATTCTCAAATGAAGTATCTCTATAATGACATTTATTTGATCAAAATAAAGTATTAAATGTGATGGCAGAGTTACTGTTTATTCATCTCCTTGACAGCTCATTCATCATCTCTGTGGGTTCTCTGGGTGGCTGACTTTTGAGGCTGCAGCTTCTAGATCTCCCCCCAACCCACCCACCAAGAGGTGAAAGGCTACGGTGTACAGAACAACCATAAGTTAGTTGCATTTCCAGTGTCTTTGTTATTAAGCTGGGATATAGAATTTCCTTCCAGAAATCTGATAAGACATTTTCACATTGTGACGCTACCATGGATTTTGTAAATCATTTGTTATTGTAATGGAATGAAACCTGATCATTATCTCCTTTAGGTAGAACTTTATTAGCAAACAAAACATACTCTAAGCCACAAAAAGAATGTTACCCTTTAAAAGTAGTTGAACCTTGGAAACAAAAAAATGACTCAGTCAACCTTAAACAGACCCAAGTTTGAGGAAACTGTATTGTTTACCATAATGGCTCCACCAATTACATTCTCACCAATGATGCATGAGAATTCCCTTTATTCTACTTCCTCACCAGCACTTGTTATTTATTATTTTTGGGTAATAGTCATTCTGATGGGTGTGGGTTGATATTGCATAGTGATTTTGATTTGCATTTCCTGATGATGAGAGATTTTGAGTATCTTTTCCTGTCTCTGTTGGCCATCTCTTTATCTTCTTTGGAAAATGTCTATTCAGGCACTCTGCCTATTTTTAAATAATATTGCTTTTACTTATATAGAGTATTACTAGTTTTTTTATATATTTTTGATGTTAAAACCACTTTAAATTGTTGTCTGACTTTGGGTAATTTCCTTAAATGTTCCATACCTTCATTTTCTCATCTACAAAGTGACCATAATAACAGTACTGGCACCTGCACCTTCCTTATAAAGTTGTTACAAAGATTAAGTGAGGCAATAATCTAAAAATACAACTGTCCTTAACACATAAGCAAGGGATCAATATGTTTCATCTACCCTCACTTTAACTGCCATTATCATTACCATGAAAACCTCCTTCAAGATACATAAAAACACATGAGAAAAAGTTGAGACTCATTAGAGCAACTTTTGAAAGTCTCAGAGAGTTCATGGAAGAGACAATATCCTTTAAGATTTTTGAGTCAGTGGGTAGAAAAGTGGATGATGGTAACCTGGGAAAGACTCATCTATCTGCACTATGGAAAATGAATTAGTACAGATGGAAAGAGAAAGAGAAATTCAGAAAGAATGATAACACATACATCTAGTCTAAGAGAAGTTATCACAGAACAAATAAATTAAAAACAGCAAAGAGTAAAATAGAATGGTTGAAAATTGAGGGTCTGTCATAGAACAAAATCTTGGGATAATCAATGTTATGCCCAGATTACGAGATCCCCAAAGACCACTAGGGAGTTGCCAAGTCTGATGTAAAAGCAAAAAGCCTTCAGTTGAGCTAGCTCGGGCTCAGTCTCCCACACCCATCGGGGCAGCGGCGAGATGCTGAGAAAGAGAGGGAGCCCCGAGTTTCAAGAGCACAGTTGTTTTATAGGGGTCTGAGGGCAGTTGGTGGGGTGAAGTTTGTGGCTTATGCCAATTGGCCAGGAGCCAGTGGGTCTGGTGGTGAGATGTGATCAGGTTACTTGGACTTTAGTAATGTTCTTCTGTATTCTTTATTGGCTAACTTAGGGGTGGGCAAGGCCAGGGCTGGGCAATATTCTTACATTCATGCACAGTTTTTCTGGGGAGGGGTCAAGCTGGGGATTTTCACAAAATGGAGTCAGTCTTATTCTGCCCTTTCAATCACGATGAACAGAAAATAAAGATAAAGAGACTAAGCAAAGAGAAAGGAGATGGTAGATGTCGAAGGCAGAAAATGTGACCTTAACAAATGTTAGAAAAATACTTAAAGATATAATGCAAGCAAATCTCTTGAAAGCAATAAAAAAGTGAATCTGTAGCTAGAAAATGAAATTCTGATTGACTAATATTGGGGCATATTCTAATGGAATTATTGGTTGGTTTTCAGAGATAAAGAAAGAATGCTTCCTGTAGACCTGCCAGAAAAACAAAACAAAACAAAACAAAACAAAACAAACAAACAAACAATCAAAAACAGCTACCTGCCCAGTAAATAAGTAGTCAAGACTTTTACCTTTTGACAGTAATATTCAGTGCCCAAAGATAATGGATAAATATCTCCCCAGTTCTAGTAGCATGAATAGAGATTATAGTGGTGTTAAGTACAAATGTTCCAGAAATGCACTAACTGTGAGCCTTCCTTGCAACAAAACAAACAAAATAGATAATTAGCATACAACACACAAAATTTAAAAATGAAAAATCTGTGTTAAAAGGCCTGGGATGAATATTAAATTCATTTAATATATAACTAAAACTTAGGTATTTATATGTGCAAAACAGAATGTGAGTTTTATAAACTTTGGTAATATAAAAGTAATAATATAACTTAGATGAGAAATGGAGAAAGGCCAAGGCAGTGGAATTATCTGTAGGGTAGACTCACCACCTGATCTGACATGTTTTATAGTAAAGAAGGAATTTAAACTTTCTGAAATTAAAGCATGTAGTGAAACTAATGAATCTAACCTTGTAATAAATTTTTTCAAATCATTTTTTTCTCAACTATAGAAGATGTTTTCAGTAAATGACATTTCTTTTTGTGAAGGACTTCATTTGTGAATTAAACAGTCATCTTAATTTTACTTGGTTATTAAAATTAAGTTCAAGGGTGCCTGGGTGGCTCAGTCATTAAGCATCTGCCTTCGGCTCTGGTCATGATCCCAGCATCCTGGGATCAAGCCCCACATCAGGATCCATCCTAGGCAGGAAGCCTACTTCTCCCTGTCCCAATCCCCCTGCTTGTGTTTCCTCTTTCACTGTCTTTCTTTCTGTCAAATTAAATAAATAAAATATAAAAAAATAAGTTCAATATAAAATTTTTAAAATTAATAAATATCATTTATCATAATTACTCTTTTCTCTAGAAATTACTTTCATTTATTCATCTGTTTATCCTTTTCACTGTACATGCACATAAATTGATGTCTAGGATTATACTGTTTAATAATAATAATAAATATTAGTAGCAGCATCTAGCACTGCTTACTGAGTGCTTACTCAATGCAGGAATTTTTCTGAGCATTGTACATATAATACTTCATTTAATCTCACAATATTAAGAGGCAAGTACCATTATTATCATACTCATTCTAGAGATGAGATAATTGAGGCATAGTAGGGGTTTGGTAAATTAACTAAATCAATATAGGTATTGATGGCAAAGACATGATTCTAACCTGGATAGTTTTTAATCACTAATATTAAAGTTTCTAGATACTGAGATTTTAGGATAACTTGTTTCTTTTATAATTTAAATATAATTGGCATATAATGTTATATCAGCTCAAGTGTGCAACATAGTGATTCAACAATTCCATACATTACTCAGTGCTCATCACGATAAGTATATTCACCATCTGTCACTACACAATGTTATCACACAATTACTAACTATATTCTTTATGCTGTACTTTTAATCGCTGTGACTTATTTATTTTATAACTGGAAATATGTACCTCTTAGTCCCCTTCACTTATTTTGCTTTTCCTTTATCCACCTCTTCTCTGGCAATTACCAGTTCATTCTCTAGATGTAAGGGTCTGCTTGTTTTTTTAGATTCTACATATAAGTGAACTCATATGATAGTTAGTTGTCTTTCTCTGACTTATCTCACTTAGAATAATACACCCTAGGCCTATCCATATTGTCACAAATGGCAATATTCCATTCTTTTTTATTCATGTCACACACACACACACACACACTTATGCACACATATATACACACACCTGTGTTTCTTCTGTATTTTGGCTATTGTAGACAATGTCACAATAAACACAGGAGTGCATATATCTTCAAATTCATATTTCTTTTTTCTGTGGGTAAATACCCAGTAGTGGAATTACTGGATCATATGGCATTTCTATTTTTAACTTAAAAACAAAGCAGAAAGAAGGTTGAGGGAGATAAGAAAAGAACAGAGAGCTGGGAAACATCTTGAGGCTAAATCTGACTTGTCAGAAATTTTTTTTTTAAAGATTTTATTTATTTGACAGAGAGAAACACAGCCGGAGGGGGAACACAAGCAGGGGGAGTGAGAGAGGGAGAAGCAGGCCTTCCGCAGAGTAGGGAGCCCGATTCGGGGCTCGATCCAGGGTCTCCGGGATCATGACCTGAGCCGAAGGCAGTTGCTTAACCAACTGAGCCACCCAGGTGCCCCGATTGCCAGAAATTTTTTAAAAAAGCCTTAAAGTATTAGTGAAAGTTAATACTCAATATAAATGTATTTTCTATATGATAATGTAGTATGAAACCACTAAAGAATAATAATCTACTAGAAACAGCTGAGAAATGAATGAGAAGTACACATGTCCAAAATCTGATTTACACTGGAACAGAAATAAATAGCAAACCACAAGATGCAGGGTAATGAGTGAGCATTTAAGAAAAGGTAGCAATTAAAGGTGAAAGTAACTGGGAAAGATACAAAATCTCAAGAGTTCCCAGAACTCTTGCAGAGAAGTTTTCACAAGATGTGGGATCAGTTATGATGAAATCCAATTATTCAAAGGATTTGTAGACACTGGTATATGAGTCATACACACATGTTCACACCAACACTGTCTGGTACTTTATTATCCCCATTCTGACATAGAGGAA
This sequence comes from Spilogale gracilis, assembly GCA_004023965.1. Classification (NCBI taxonomy): domain Eukaryota; kingdom Metazoa; phylum Chordata; class Mammalia; order Carnivora; family Mephitidae; genus Spilogale; species Spilogale gracilis. Next base: position 15,918 of record PITA01007778.1, on the reverse strand, counting down.
AGCCAATGAGTCTTGGAGAAGGGAAAAATCTTGTGCAACTGTACCACAGTCAGCTTAGTGGCAGAGGATGAATTCACACCCATGTCTTACCATCTGCAAAGCCTAGAATCTTTCACTATTTCTTCTTCTGAGCAGTGGAATATATTTCGTTATCTCGCCTCAAGAGATAGAGAAAACATCAAAATTGATATAAGCTGTGGCTGCGACACTATTAGCAGCCAATTCAGTCTTATCACATGAGGGAAAACCTCAGATCAATCCAGTCATTCTTTAAGTCAGTGTGAGCCTATAACTCAAAAACTTGCCAGCATAAAATTTAGTCTTGAGGCAGATTCCCAGGAGACATCATACTGCATTGCCTACTGTGTGATTAAGAAAGAAAAAAAGTGATCTTAAAAAAGAAAATATCACGTATGGTGGTCAACAAGTATAGAATTTTCAAATCAGTATGTTGTATATCTGAAACTAATACATTATATGTCAACTAGACTTCAAAAATAAATTTGAAAAATAAAGGTCATCAATACAGGAACATAGGTTGTGAATGGGAAATGTCCATCAAAGAGCATAATTCTGCCCCTTGACATCATAATGTTACATAGCATCCCATAATGCTTCCTGGAGAATTTGAGTATTTTCCTTTGTTGACTCTATGTACACTTCTTATATGGCTAGATCTACTGCTGCTCTGAGATTTATCTACTGCTACCAACTGATGCTTGGCTTGGACAATCTCTGCCTTTGTTCCTTTTCTTTGGTACCTCTAGTAAATGAGCACAATAATGTGAGGCATATTTTATAAATTTATAGATAATATCTGTAATATAATGATATACTAATCACTATATTATTATTATAAATGAGGCAAACCAGCTCTTGTGCTTAGCCATCCTCACCCCTAGAACACGACCCATGGAAACTATTCAGATTTCCTCCATGTTTTTAGGGAGACACAGGAAAAGATGATGAGGCCTGCCTCAAGAAATTCTTGTGTGCAATCAAGCTTTGATCCCATGCCTACCATCTTGTCCTTGGTATGTAGAATGGAACGATCAATGGTACTGCCACTCTCAGTGGCCCCAAGAAGGAATGGGAGTAACTGTGTCTTTAGTTTTCAAATTTTCCAGCCTTCAGAAGAGGGTTTCCTCATATTTCCATGCACTCAACACATTCCACTCCCTTCTATTTATCTTCCTATCTTGTAATAAGTTGCCAAAAAGGAAGGGATGAGTATTTTTATTTGAGGTGACAAATGTTACTGGCTGGGTGATTTTATTATTTATTGAGCTCTTAGTGTGAAGTTGGACAAAACTTTCTAGAAATAAGACCAATGGAATTATATGAGAGACCTCTAATTTTTCATAATTTCTAAGTTCATGCTTTTTAAGAAGTCCAGTGGTACCTATCAAATATCAGAATTGTGGGAAAACTCACAAAAAATGTTAACTTCTAAAGAAATTTGGTATTTATGAAATGAAACTAAGAAAAAATAATACTGTGGAATTTAGTGATTTAATTGTGCCTGGATTAGTTAATTAGTAATTAACATAAGAATGTGATTTTTTTTTTATCTTTTTGAATTAATGTTTTCATTTTTAAAGTTTTTAAAATCTTTTTTAAATTTTTTATTTATTTTTTATTGTTACTTAATTTTTTTCTAAATTTAAGAATGTGATTTTCATATTAGCTCTCTGTATATTAATAATAGAACTGTTCATAAGGTGAGCAAACCAGACTTTGGGAAGTGCTAATTAACTTCAGAAATGGAACCTTCTAATTTCTAAAGTAATATCTCTTTGTCTCCTTTAGAGAAATAACATAGTATGTCATCTGCTGTACCATCTTTTGCCTTGTTGATTGCTCTTTTTTTTCAACAATTTTTTTTTTTACTTTTCATATCCTTTTAAAAGCAAATATAAATATAATTAAATATTTTCCCACACACCTGCCATGAAATAATCTACATAATTGCTTCCTTGGCTTTCTATACAGAATTCTGGCAAATCTTTGAACCTCTATCAAGTTGTATTTCTCATTGAAAAAGTACCATCAGTAGCTTCTGATATATAGAGTCCCAAAAATCCAGTGGCTTAAATAAATAGAAAATTATTTTTTTAATGTAACAATGCATTCAGTTTCACTTCCACTTTCTTTTTTTAATATTTTTATTATGTCATCATATAGAACATCATTAGTTTTTGATGTAGCTTTCCATGATTCATTGTTTGTGTATAACACCCAGTGCTCCATGCAATGCATACCCTCCTTAATACCCATTACCGTGCTTCTCCATCGCCACCCCCTTCTAAAACCCTCAGTTTGATTCCTGGAGTACATAGTCCCTCATGGTTTGTCTCCCCCTCTGAATTCCCACCCCCTCCATTTTTCCTTGCCTTTTCCTACTGAGTGAGTTGGCTGTCGGAAGCCTGTCAGGCGGGCCTTTCCCAACCCAACTGGCTACAATTGCCTCCTTGAGACAGAATGGCATTGACAGTTCTTCCTTCATTGCTTTTATGTTTGGAGCAGTGGTTGAGGATTCAAGAATACTCAGTAAACAACATCTCTCTCCCCTATTTAAGTTCTGAAACTATTAGAAATAAAACAAGAGATATCACTTTTATTACTGACAAAGGTGATATTGGAGATAGGTGCTTATATTCATGAGCAAGTAGGATCCATTACACTGAACTAAAAAAATCATGCAGACTTTCCTGGTCAATTACTCAAATATGAGAAAATACAGGAAGCAATGAAGAAGAGTTTGCCCCCAACATAGAGAAATCAAAGAACTGAAGAAGACTCATATTTTTGGCCAAGAAAGATTAAAAAGGTTAGATGTTTATAAGTGAATATTTAAAAGTAGAAGAGTCATTTTTAATACACAAACTTTTTTTTTTTTTTTTTTTTTTTTTCCACATCTCATAAGGATGCCAAATTCTACAGATCTGGTACTGTGACAAGAAATTTAAAGTTTTGATACTGTTGACTAGTGTGCCATTTTGGGGCTCTTTTTCTTCTAAGGATTTTCAGGAATTTTTCTGTTTAACAAAAAGTTCTAAATGCAAATTTAATGCATAGTCATTAGAGGCAAGTACAATTCTTTAAGATTTATATGTTAACATTTACACAGTTATTAGCATTAATTTGCTTATTTGTGTTACATAGTTTAAAAATGTTATATGCACTCCTATTTTACTGCAGCAATGGATAAAAAGTGTGGGATACTACTCAGCCATAAAATGAACAAAATCTTGCCATTTTCAAGACAAACACCATATAATTTCACTTATATATGGAATCTAAGAAAAACAAAACAAATGAATAAACCAACAAAGAGCAGAAGCATACTTATAAATACAGATAAAAAACTGGTTTTTGCCAGAGAAGAAGGGTTTGGGGGTTGAGAAAATGGGTGAAGGGGAGTGGGAAATAGAGGGTTTCCAGTCATGGAATAAATAAGTCCTGGGACTGAGAGGTACAACAAAGGGAATATAATCAATGGTATTAACACACAACACCTGTGATGAGCATAGCATAAGATACAGACTTGAAGAATCACTGTTGTATACATGGACAGTAATGTAATATTGCTTGTCAACTATATATATATTTTTTTCATCTCTAGATTTTTAAAAAATATGTTGATAGAAAGCTCTTTGTTCCTCTCAATATTCCTGATTTAGCGTTTTTTTTCCATCAATCTCTTTCTCTTTCTATCTCTATCTCTCTTTGACTGTTCAAAAATTCAACTCACAGTATTATATCTCATTTTTTTTATTTTATTGTTTTCTATTTTAATAGTGTATGCTTTTGCCTTTATGTTTCCATTTCTGTTATTTACTCTCTTATTCCTTTATTGTATTAAATTGAATAGCTTGATCATTTTTTCTTTCCTATTTTCTAATAAATGCATTTAAGACTATCTCAACAATTTAACAGTATTGTCTTTTTATTTGATTCCATGTTCATAATTTCAGTTTTGATTTATTATTAGCATAATATAGCGTATCATTTGATACTTTGTTGAAGTTCAAATTAGAACAGATTATATATGTAATAATTCTGAAACTTTTTCTCCAAAGATTGTATTTATTTATTAGAGAGACAGCAAGAGAGAACACAAGCAGAGGAGTGGCAGGTAGAGGGAGAAGCAGGTTCCTCGCTGAACTAGGAGCCTGATGTGGGACTCAATCCTAGGACCCTGGGTTTGTGACCTAAGCTGAAGGCAAATGCCCAACCATCTGATCCACCCAGGTGCCCAATTCTCAGAGATTTTATTTTGGGTATCTTTTCTTAGAAGTAGCTCCATAAAGAAGATGATGTGGAATCTTTGAAACAGAGGACCCAAGTTATTAGTGGAGTAAATGGAAAAATCTCAGAATGGCCACTGTACAACTTCTCTAGAGGCCAATGATCCAGGGGAAATAGGCTTATGATGAGAAATTTAGTATTCACTGGGTGTTATATGTAACTGGTAAATTACTGAACACTAATAATGGCTAATTGAATTTAAATAAAAAAGAAACTGGTAGTTCTTTCTCTCTGCCATATCATAACATGGCCTTTGAGTTTATTCATGCTTTCCATTGATTTTATTTTCTAGTTCATCAATTTTAGGATTTGTCTTTAGTAATTTTCTTCTCTTATTTACTTTTTAATTGCTATCGTTTCTTGTAAACATTATTTTCTACATAGTTCTTAGCAGACACTGATGTTCAATATTTAGATTGTAACTGATTGAGTTGTATAACTGTGATACTTTTAATTCCTTCTGTAGTTCTTGATTAGAAAACTTCTATAAAAATAAATTTCCTCTCATCATATATTTGGTTACTCATTGCTACAGTTTATATAGGAGGCATGATAAATGAATATTCATTGTTTTTATTTACCAGTTTTCAAAGTAAATAATTATTTGCTTAATATTTCTAAAAAATAAAATAAAATAAATTTATTGTTTACATCTTTTGCAGGAAAATCACATAGATCTTATTATGTAGTTAGGATTATTTATGCTATTCCATGTTTATTTAATGATAACACAATTTTCAAATAAACCTATACTCCTTAAAATGGCTCACAAGGTCTTACATGCTCCACATATCAAGCTGTTCCAAGACTTATAATTTTCCTACCAATATGATGTTACCTCTTCACTATTCTAGGTATAGGGGAAACTGTGATAAAGAACTCTTACAGTGTCACTTCTCCCAAGGAGATTATTATATTCTAGAAGGTAAGACAGATAACAAGTTATTAAAAACAAAATGATCAAGATTGTTTCCGTTCTTTCAGAGAATATTGAAACATATTTAAAACTATATGTGGAATATAACGAATAGCATGGACACATTAGGAAAAGGAAAGGAAAAATGAAAGGGGAAAATCAGAAGAGTAGATGAACCATGAGAGACTATGGACTCTGGGAAACAAACTGAGAGTTTCAGAGGGAAGTGGGAAGTAGGTGATGGGTGAGCCCAGTTATAGGTACTAAGGAGGGTATGTATTGCATGGAGCATGGTGTGTTATATGCAAACAATGAACCATGGAATACTACATCAAAAACTAATGATGTACTGTAGGGTGACTAAGACAACATAATAAAAGAAAAGAAAAAAAAACTTAAAAAAAATTAATAGTGATATGAAGATAGTTAGAAAAGACCTGTCTGTGGAAGTAGGGAGAGACCAGAAGGGCAAGAAAAGTAAAATAATTTAACTGTCCAATGGCAGATTATTTCAAGCAGAAGCATTAGGTAAAAGGAAAAAAAGTACAAGGTCCTAGGAAAAGAAACCTGTAGTCTTGAACAAGGAGATGAAAGATGGAGTGTAATTAGTAACAAGATAGAGTAGTAGAGAATGCTATTGAAGAGGCTGGCAGAAGCAACCACCAAATGTTTGAAACAATCCTTATAATTAGAATAATGTAAAAGTAAACAATAAGATACTGAATCTCAACACTCATCAGTAGTGACTCCTCCAGTCCTGTTTTTCCTGCTATAAATGTGTTCCTTATTGTATTTCTTGAATGGCATTTCAGTGAAGTCTCGAGAAAGACAGAAGTTAAATGTAGAAATTGAGCTTCCCATCTTGAAGCTGATTTGTCTACTGAGTGAATGAACATTGTTCAGATTATCAAAAAAAATATTGTTGAGTAAATGAGTGAGAATTAAACAGAATTTGGAAACAGAGCACATATTCCGATTGAGAATATAATCAATTTAGATAACAAAATCAAGGAAAGATTTTCAGGTTATGTTAAATTTAATTCAAGATGTATTTTTCAAAACTTTTGACATATTTTGTTCTTTACTGTGAACAGGCACTTGGTCCATGAAGTGGAATTAAACTTAACACATTCTGCTTTTGCTGTACGGTGATCACAGAGTAATTTTTGTCCCAGTGTTTCAGTAACAACCCCAGGAGATCCCACAGGATTAATTTCTTTGCAATAATCTAAGTGTCACTTGTTTCTTTCTGATGTTATCTCTTGCTCACTCTTTATCCAAAGGATATTGATGGCATTGTTGGAATAGTTTAAGATTCTGGCTTTCATCTTCTGTTCCTCTCCTTCACAGACCCTATAATCTGGCCATGCTTCACACACTTCTCTATTTTTGAGCTTTCTGACCCCAATGCTACTGCTTACAGGGTCCCTTTCCCTGGAATGCAGTCCTTCATTCTAATCCATAATCAACACAGATTGGGATGGTTGCCCTGCTTACAAAGGTGTCCCTAATGACTAAGCTCTCCCCACTAGTCATTTTTGACTAATATGCACTGTACCAATTGGACTATCTCCTTAGAATTTGAGCACAGGAACAGAGATGTCAAGTTGTGAAATGCAGTTAAAAACTAATTATTTCTTGGCTGCCTTCTAGAAAGAAGAGTCATGTGCCTCTGTTGCTGACATGTCCAGACAGATATCTCCTGGTTCTTGGCTTTCCTCAAGCTTAATATTTCAATTCCTCCTTAGTACATCTTTCCAACAAAACTTTTCTTTCCTTTAAGAGAATCATTAATTTTTTTTTCCTTGCTTTCTGGTGTATAAAACTAAGGAGCTTAAATTACCTTAAACATTATCTCCCCAGATCTACCTTTCTACCTTTTCCTGACATTAAGGCCAGGTTCAAAGCCTTTCTTTCTCTGTAGGGAATCTTCAAGGCCTTACATAAGTAAAAGCCTTCTCCATCCTCTGGAATTTCACAGTTCTTTGTTTCATCTCTCTTATGACAATCACCACTTATAACTTGTCAGAAGCATATCAACATATGATGAATATCACCCATATGAGAACAATATTTCATTGACAGCATGGTTTGCATTTTTTTTTTCTTCATAGTACCTTATAGGTTATTTGCACACAGCAAATTCTCAATGAATGTTAGTTTTAGTGTTTGTTTTTTTTTTTTTAAACTTACATATTGTAAAAGAGATTCACCATATAGGCATAAGACACTTGGTGGGTGGGGAGAGAGGCCAGAAGGAGAGGGAAAGAGAGAATAATAAGCAGGCTCCATGCTCAGTTCTTGAGCTCCTGTTATGAGTCAACCTTGAGATCATGACCTAAGTCAAAATCAAGAGTCAGATGTTTAAGCACTGGATGTAGTGCATAAACAATGAATCTTGGAATATTGAAAAAACAAAAACACACAGAAACAAACTGAGGGACTTAGAGGGAGGCAAGGAATCTTGGAACACTGAAAAAATAAAATAAATTTAAAGTCAAAACAAAACAAAACAAAAAACAAAAGCAGAGCTGTATCTCAGACAACTTAGATGGAATTAAAGGCAATCAGCTCTTAAAAAAAAAAGCTGGGGGCATGATGTTCCCCGATTTCTTGCTTTATTATAAAGCTGTGATCACCAAAACAGCATGGTACTGGCACAAAAATAGACACATAGACCAATGGAACAGAGTAGAGAGTCCAGATATAGTCCTGCAACTCTATGGTCAAATAATCTTTGATAAAGCAGGAAAGAAATATCCCGTGGAATAAAGAAATCTCTTCAATAAATGATGTTGGGGAAATTGGACAGCTATGCATAGAACAATGAGACTAAACCATTCTTTTACACAACACGCAAAGATAAACTCAAAATGGATGAAAGACTGCAATGTGAGGCAGGAATCTATCAAAATCCTAGAGGAGAACATAGGCAGTAACTTCTTTGAGATTGGCCATAGCATCTTCTTTCAAGACACATCTCCAAAGGCAAAGGAAAAGAAAGTGAAAATAAACTTTTGGGACTTCACTAAAATAAAAAGTTTCTATACAGCAAAGGAAACAGTCAACAAAACAATGAGGCAACCCATGGGATGGGAGAATTCATAAATTAGATAATATTCGTAAATAGCACTACTGACAAAGTGCTAATTTCCAAGATCTATAAAGAACTCCTCAAACTCAACAACCAAAAAAAAAAAAAAAAAAAAGATGATTACATCAAAAAATGGTAGGAGACATGAATAGACACTTCTCCACAGAGGACATACAAATGGCTAAGAGACACATGAATAAATGTTTGTCATCATTAGCTATCAGGGAAATTCAGATAAAAACCACACTGAGATATCACCTTACACCAGTAAGAATGGCCAAGATTAACAGGACAGGAAATAAGTGTTGGAGAGGCTGTGGAGAAAGGGGAATCCTCTTACACTCTTGGTGGGAATGCAAGTTTGTGCAGCTGCTTTGGAAAACAGTGTGGAGATTCCTTAAAAATTTAAAAATAGAGCTACCTTATGACCTTGCAATTGCACTACTGGGTATTTACCCAAAACATAAAGAGGCAGTGAAAAGAAGGGCCATATGTACCCCAATGTTCATCACAGCAATGGCCACAATCACCAAACTGTGGAAAGAACCAAGGTATCCTTCAAAAGATGAATGGATAAAGAAGATATGGTCCATATATACAATGGAATATTAAGCCTCCATCAGAAAGGATGCATACCCAGCTTTTGTAGCAACACGGACAGGATTGGAGGAGATTATGCTGAGTGAAATGAGCCAAGCAGAGAAAGTCAAGTATCATATGGTTGCACTTACTTGTGGAGCATAAGGAGTAACATGGAGGACAGTGAGAGAAGGAAAGGAAATGTGAATTGGGGTAAATCAGGGAGGGAGATGAAACATGAGAGACTTTGGATTCAGAAACAAATGGAGGGTTTTGGAAGGGAAGGAGGTGAGGGGATGGGTGAGCTTAGTGGTGGATATTGAGGGCATGCATTCATGGAGCACTGGATGTGGGGCATAAACAAATAATCTTGGAGCACTAAAAAAATAAAATAAAGTAAAATATAAAGTCCGATGCTACCTGGCTGAGCCACCCAGGCACCCCCAAAACCATTTTATTAAGAGCAGCTACCTTCTTCTTGAGTGTAATTTTGTGCTATTTAATACTACTCTCTTAACTTTGCTGCAAAGTAGATAATATTTTGCCTACTTTATAGATAGGGAAAAAATGTTTCAGAGAAGTGGAATATATTTTCCAAGGTATCATAGTGATTCTGAAGAGGACTTGGGCTTGAATCTTGTTCTGATTTGTGTTCTGCTTTGATATGGCTCAGAAGCTCCCTTATAAGCGACTGCTTCTGCCCAGCAACACCTACAATCCCTGGGTACTTAAAGGAGAAAGAGTGCTGGAAGCAAATGGAAGGGGACAATTTCTTGTCTGATCTGTAAACACCCATTCCTTGAGCTCTTAAACAGACAATACTCAGGCCCAGTGAAAGTATAAGTACAATCAGATTTGTTAGCCCTCATTATTCCATAATGAAACTAGCCATTACTGTAAGGTAGAAGATGTTTTAAAAGATGTCACTGACAGAATGTACCAGAGTGATTAAACGAGTGATGGAGGAAAATACTCTTAGTTATTCAACAGCTGGAAATAAGAAGAAGCAGTGTTTATTTTTAGGCCTGGCCCAATATCAGTGTCAGTATGAGCACCCATTGGTATTTGTATGTTTGTGGGCCTATTAGATCCAGATATTGAGAGTCAGTGAATTACATTTTTGAGCTATTTATTACAGGAAGGAATTTTTATTTCTATTTTGGAGATTACGTAACAGATTCAGAGAAAATGTCTGACCCCTCTTCATACAGAGAGTGACAGAGCCAGAATTCACATGTAAATCCTATCTCATTCTCTGGTGCCTTTTCATTGTATTATATTGTATCATCAAAAATTGTGTAACTCAAGAGTAATAATGGAAATCACAGTCGAAATGGTAGATCAGCCCTACACAGAGACTGCTGATAAATAATTCTGTGTGATCTCCAATTCAGCCCTTTCCTGGGGCACTAGAATATAACCAGGGCACAGGGGTGCAAGAACAATGGTTTTGAGGTTCCCAAACAGACCAGTTTTGGCCACCAGCCACTGACGAAATCCCGAGGCAGAGAGATACATAGTGGTGAAATAAGAAATGCATTCATTTCAGTGAGGCACATACCAGGAATGCAGTGGAATAATGTCTCAAAGACCATCTCCAAAGTGCTGAAAATACCTCTAAGGTTATATAGGGACAATTTGGAACAAAGTTCAGTGGATCTGTGCTGTGGGCAGTGAATGTAAAGTCAATCATTGTTTTGGGGTAAATCATGTGGATTTTGCTGATGTCAGGGCTTGAGAGGGTAGTTTTGGTTACCATCGTGGGATGCTTTGCTTGTAGGATCTTTTGCCTGAGTCAAGAGATAAGCTGGAAAAAAGAATTTAATCAATTAGAAAGTACAGACTGAGGTCATAATGGAGATAGTCAAAGTCTTCTTTCCACAAGGCTTTCCTGATCCCATCCTAGAAACATTTTTTATAAAGGATGTACATAGACATGGAGACAAGCTTGCTAAAAGGATTGGAGAAGAAGGGTTTGGTAATTTACATGCCTAATCAAAAAAGAGTGAGATTAAAATATTCTCCAGAGGCATAAATGCTTTGAAAAATAGTAAATATGAAAACCAGTAAAGGTGAAATTGCTCATGAGAAATATTTAAAGAGAAATTTCTTAACTTTAGGAAGGAAGAGAACGGACCAGAGAACACTCACTGGAAAATAACAGAGTTTGCTTGACTGCTAGTCTTATGTACACCCTCAGAAGAGTGATGAACAAGCAAGGCCTTACTGCTATAGCCTCTCCTTTCTGCACAGTGGGTAGTCTCTGGTGGAATACTCCATTCTTATACTTTTGGATAAATATAGACAAATTAGAGATGGAGAGATTTCATGCTTATTCATTTGCACATTCTAGTCTCTCTTCTTGGAATGTCTTTTTACCTGGTACCACCAAGAAAAATCAGCTGGGTCTTCCAGACTCCTTTCAAATGTTTCCTCCATTATGATATCTTCTTTTTCATCCCCAGACAAAAGTCCCTCCATAAATGGAACGATCATGGGCTGAATTTGTGGGGGTGTCTCTCTCTACACAGGGTGGAGAGTCCTGTAGGGTAGATTTTTCAATCCACATGTTATGCCACATGACCCTGTGAGGTGTGAAGCATTATAAGTCATTGTTAGCTAACGAACCAAGCAATATGCTTTCTAAAGATTTAATTGACACCCAATATGTCAATGAACTAGCAATAAAAGTTCAAGATTTTGTGTATGCCTTAAGCCTTTAAATTTCTCTTTATCCATGTAACATAATAAAAGGGAATGCTTTCTGAGTGTCCTACAAAGCTCTGATTCAGATCAATGCAATCTGAGCTGTGTCAAATAGTATATTGTGAAATATTGGATTTCACAGAAAGACAGAACTCAATTTATTTTTCTGCTGCCATGCCCATCTAATCAGAGGAATAGACCCACTGCAGATTTTTTCTAGACATGATACCTAAGGAAGATGAAAGTGCAATTACATTCTGTTGTTGTGTGGCGGTTTGAAAGGAGTTAAAGCAGGTGTTTGAGGAAGAGAGAGCACCTGGAGACAATGGATGCCCTGCACATAATGAATTGTGGGACATGGAGCCAGTGAGAGGGACAGACATTGTCTAAATGATGACAAGCAGTGATGGGCTTGGGAATCATTTCACATATGTGCCAGGCATCAGTCAAACAATAATTTTCTGTTTGTTTGTTAAGAGTCCGTGAACTTACCAAGAAAACACTTTCAACTCGACTGAACATAATTGCTTCCTGAAAATAGATTCTGGCAACTGAATTGAGACTACTCCCTTCTAGCTGTAGCCTTTTAGCGTTTTTAGAATTTACAAAGCATTTTCCCACACACTGTCTCAAACCCTGTTTTAAGTACTCTGCCAGGCACTGGCAATGCTAGTTCCGTTGAGCAGAGTCAGACATGGTATACATCCTTGGGAAGGCACGAATACAGCAGGGCATGTAGATATTAAGCAAATAATCATACAAGGAAGTGAGCTGTTGATTCATTTTATTACACTGGTATTTAAAAACATTAAGCCCATTATAGGTGCTTCTGCAGCAGTTATGGGAATAAGGGGGTTTAAAGGACAGATTCTGGTCCCCAACTCTCTTTCAGTTAATCATATGCAGATTTTATTTGACATACCAATATTTGTAATAAGCTTTTGCTTAGAAAAAATTTCATTTTATGCAAAATACCAAAGGCTTCTGAACTCTACATTTAGGAGAATGAGTAATGTGCCAAATGCTAGAATGATTGTATTTTTCCTAGTGTGCTGCTGTTTCTAGGCATAACACTTACATGTTTACCTCCTTGAATCCCACTTCATTCAGGTGGTAAAGGTCTATTCTCTGAGAATTCCAAATGTGACTCTAGCATGGTGTCAGTGCGGGGAGGCCACTTGGCTCACGAAGGCCAAAGGGACCACTGTCAGTGTCCCTGAAGACTTCACTTAGCATTAATTGACCAGAGGGCCACTTCTCCTTACAAGAGGTAACTGAACTTTGCAAGACAAGCCCTCCCTTCTTAAAGTGAAGTCTCAATACCCTTGCAAAAGTCAGCTATATTGTTTCAGTCTTTGGCTGATCTGATCTTTGGCTTTCCCTGGGTTTTTTTTCAGGGTGAGGTAACAGAGGTTACTTAGCAGTCGGAAAGGGTAAGTCTCTCTGCCTTGACTCACATCCTGATCAACTTATGCCAATCCCACAAACTTCTTAAGGATCTCATTTGAGAAAGTCAAAGCCTTATCTATTGTGTCAGTCATCTGAGGGGTCATTTGCAACACCAAAGAGGTATTTGGGCAAGGTTGGGCAACCAGTGAGATAGCTCTGGACATTTTTCCTTGTCTGTAAATGGATGAATTGAGCAATCTATACCAGCAATATGATTGCATGTTTTTTTGGCACAACCTTTAACAATCATAGTTTTCATATTCAGCTCAATCTATTGAATATATCTCACTGAAACTCTTTTAATATTGGTCTCTTTATCTGTTAAGATGGTTACGATCCAGGTTTCACAGAATTGGGAAAATCAATTATGATGATAGGTATGAATTTGTCCTTGTGATCAGCCTTGTTCTGTTTCTCCTTGTTTTTGATCTCTTTTCACCTGTCCTTGTTGCCTTTCTCCCCCATCATTAGTCACTGTATCCCTTCTCTTTGCTTTCAATAGCCCTGAAATCCTTCCATCTTATTTGTTTCTGATAATGTTGCATTTGTAAACTGTATTACTTGATTCATTATGTGACTCAAAGATCATTCATACCTATTGTCACTCATTGGCCATTTATGTATTTTTTGAAAAAGATTTATTTACTTATTTGAACAGGAAAGGGGCAGAAGGAGAGGGAAGAGAGAATCTCAAACAGACTATTCACTGAGCATGGAGCCAACACAGGGCTCAATCTTACCGCTCTGAGACCATGACATGCACCAAAACCAAGATGTTTAGCCAACTGAGCCACCAAGGCACCCTGGTCATTTGTGTATCGAACACCTTCTAAACGCAAGGCCCAGAGCAAAGCCTGGGATAGAGCAGAAATTAACACGGCCCTCAAAGAGTTTACAGTCTTCCAGGAAGGCCAATTTCAAACATGTAATTTCAGTAATGAGTGAAAAATGTTTGATAGAACATTTAGCAAAGGAAATCTGTTGTTGTTTGTAGGCTGAGATCTGAGTGGTTCATTTCACATTAATTCAACACATACTGAGTTAGTCTTAACTGTGTACCAGTCCCTATTTTAGGCACTGGTAATGCAGCAGTTAACAAAACAGACAAAATTCCCTGCCCTCTTGAAGGTTATTTTCTATTGCCCACATGCCTCCAGGGCATGGAGAGGGAGTGGAAGAGTGGAAGAGAACAGGCAGAGCTTGACCAGAGCTCGGAGTGTGCTGAGTTCCATTTAGAGTAACCATGTGGGTACGTAGCCATATGAATTCCTCCCAGGAATCCTTTCAATTAGTTAGACTTTAAGACTGAAAACTATTTCTTCATTTGCTCTGAAATTATCATGGAAGATGATGTTCACCACACAAATGAGTAGCTCCAGTGAATGACCCATATGGAGACCAGTTTTGAAGTTTGACACAGGAAAACTACTCTTTCCTATAGGAAACTGAGACCTTCCTTCCTTTACTAATGAAATTCACTAATAGTGCATTGCTCTCATTGCTCTCACAGCCAGAAATCTCAGGGACAAATCAGTCATCAATATTTAAATATTTGCTTCAAATATTTGCTTCCAAATCATATGTTTGTTTTAAATTTATATTTTGTTAACATTGCTATATGGACTTCTTTTGCTTGGTTAGTCTACCTCCCATATATGGGCTCTGGTTATAAAACTGTCCAGAATTATGACTCAGAATTTTCTGTTGTTTTCACCTTGTTCTATTATATCTCCAGTAGCATGTTAATATGATGGTAATGCCAGGGACCAACAGGGAACAGACCATTATTCTCTTTCACATGAAGATCTGACCTTTTGGCTTTTGCTCTTATTACTTACTACTTTGGTCCCTCTGTTCTCCTACTTTAAGGTAATGAGTGATACATATGACTGAGGCATCTTTTCATGTCACATGAAAGATTTATACCTATGGTAAGTGTAGATGTCACTGATTATTCTGCCCAGGGCAAGGCGCCCACCCTGGTCTAATTGGCTTTCATTAGATAAGGTCAGACTATGCAGAACAAAATAATACTGGATATGCCTTAGCATAGATGGAGAGGTTTCTTTATAAGGACCAAGTGTGGGGCAGGAACAATGACATCTCTAGGTAAGTGGCTTTCTTGATTCAGCCTAAGAAGAAGGATAGAGAAATTTGATTAATCCACTCAGCACTGCAATGTTTCTGAATGGGATGTGCTCTCTGCCTAGAACTTGGAGTTCTCTTTCTTCCTACATCTCTATTTCTCAATTTTCTCCCCTGCTCATCTTGTGCTCATCCTTTGAGTCTTGGTCCATTTACTGCACGTCAAGCAAGATGTCCTCAATTTCTGTCTCTGTGTAGGTCTTTCCAGTCAGATCTTAGAGTACCCTGTGTTTGCCTCTATTATAATATTTTTCCCCTTTTTATAGTTGTCTTTTTCCTTATTTGGTTCCCCTTCTAAGTCTCAACAACACTAACAGGGTTAGTTTCTCATTTCTGTATGCCTAGCCTCTGAAACAGCATCTAACCCTCACTAAGACACACTATGAGATAGAACTGGGAACCAAGGCCCTCCTTTATCTGTCTCAAATCAGGATGAAATCCCTTTTTCTTGAACAGATATTAATTGGGTGCTCACATCTGTATAACAGTGTTCTAGGATGAGAGTTAAAAGTTCTAGTCTAAAGAAGATGTGGTACATATATACAATGGAATACTATGCCTCCGTCAGAAAGGATGAATATCCAACTTTTGTAGCAACATGGACTGGACTGGAAGAGATTATGCTGAGTGAAATAAGCCAAGAAGAGAAAGTCAAGTATCGCATGGTTTCACTTACTTGCGGTGCATGAGGGGCAAACTGGAGGACAGTGGGAGAAGG